>SSNS01000465.1:0-13104 GCA_006937985.1 Aphyosemion australe | reverse complement strand
TTAGAAGGTCAGCAGAAGAGAAAGTGTTGATGAGGAGACAGTGAGGGGTGGAAGACTGATGCAGCAGGACTTTGGCAGGACCTTGAAGGGTCCAGCCGAGACGAGTCTTGAGAGCTGCTGGGCCTCCTGGTGGTCCCAAATGCACAGGCTCGACAGGAGTGAGGAGGTGAGGACAATCCGAAGCAATGAGAAGCATTGGCTGGGCTTGGTGGAATGAATGAAGTGGGAGACCCCGTAGATGTCGATAAGTCCTTTGTAGGGCCTCGGCGGGATGAGAATGTTTAGACAGGCTAAGCTCGGCTGCAGTGAAGGCTTCATGAACACGGAATCGTTTCTGAGGATTATTCGTGGAGGAAATAGAAAAAGACACTGACCGTCCTGACACTGTCTTGATGTCCTGGCGAATAGTCCTGAGTCCCAGGTCCTCCTTCTGTCCATGAAGGTGGAGCTCTTGAGCAGCACTGTGTAAAATGATGGTGCGCTCAGAGCCATCATCAAGGATGGCATAAGTCTCAAGCTTCTGGTTGCCATTATAGAGGAAGACTTTTACCATTTTCAGCAAAACACAGTTACTTCTCATGGCAGGATCTAGATAATAAGTAACTGGTTGTACCGTCTCAGGGGGTGGTCGTTCTGATTTGGTCGTGGTGGTTGAATTGACCTCATGTAATATTTCAAGATGGGTCTGATTGCACTGTTGGCACTTGGCCTTAAGGTAGCACTGAGCTGCTTGGTGGTTCCTACCACATCTCCAGCAACGTCTCTCAGTTTTAATCCAAGCTCTCCTTTGTTCTGTGGTAAACTTCTTGAACTCTGGACACTGGTTGAAATAGTGTTGGACATTATCACAGTAAGGACAGTATTTCTTGGGTTTCTCCTGTTTGGTCTGAGGTCGAACTGAAGTTAATACGTTCTGTGGTTTAGTGGTGGGGTCTGAACCAAGAAGAACTGTAGTAGCACGTGCACTTGGTTTCGTTGGCTTGGGCTTGACTCTCTGATGCTCATCTCGATACAACCTTGGCTGTGGGAGTGGGGAGTCATCATCCTGAACTCGAACTTCATATTCCAGCCAATTAGAGAAGTGTACCAAAGTTGGTATGGGAGTGCGAATGGGATTTATGAATCGTTTGAACTGTGCTCTGAGTTCGTGTGGCAGCTTTGACAAAAGGCATGAGGTATGAGACCCACATTCCAGCTCAGTCCGTCCATCATTCCCTAGCTGTTCTAGCATTCCAACGAGGGCTCTGACTTTAAGTGCGAAAAGACGGAATCCACGGCTATCACCACTCCTGACTGGTGGTTCAGCTAGGACCTCATTGATGCGCTGCAGTGCTAACTTATGAGGCTGCCCATACAGCTCAGTTAGAGAAGCCATAGTCTTTGTATAAGGGATTGGACTATTGCTATACGAGTCTGCTATAAGCAGAGCATCCTCTAGCTTGAGATGGTCTACAAGTATCTGATACTTGAATCGCTCTGTTGCGTCTTTAGGCAAGATGTTGTCCAGTGCTATTTTAAGACGCGCAAACTGCCGAGGATCATCTTCAGCAAAGAGAGGGATGTGAGGCTTTGGTCCTCTGTATACAGTTTCTGTTGAAGGCACATCCGATGGGGGGGTGTATGGCGCTGCATAGCATGGAGTGTCAACGAATTTTGTTTCATCAGGGTAAGGATATACAACTGGCGGTGGTGGTGGAGGGAATGGTTCATCTGATGGGGGGATAGGAATTTCTTCGGGCCATGGCAAGTATGATGGATTATCCGCCTGTTGATTGTAATATGGATTAGGGGTGGATGTACTATCTGGAGGGTAGTAAGGCAAATATGACCCAGCCATATGATTAGGTTGCACAGAATGTCTTTCTGCTGGACAGTGAGGCTGGGGAGATGATCTCAATGAAAGGTTGCTGAGCATGGTATGCATCTCCAGTCTGAGTTGATCATTGTCCTTCTTCATTTCCTGCAGCGCTGATATGACTGATTCTGAGCTGACATTGTGACACACTGGTGTCTCAGGAGTGTGGACTGGCGGAGGAGGAGGTGGAAGAGTAACTCCCTGTCTGGAGTGGTCATAGAGTGGATTAGAAGGGAGCTGGCTTCTCGGAAGAGTAACCAGGAAGTCATCGAGGTAGTGAGGTTGACGAACATCACAACGAGGGCGAGTCATTAAGGAGCTGAGGGAACCTAGATCCGGCTCGAAGGACCATATATTTAGGAGGGATAATTATCATCAGGTTTATGACCTCCTGAAGAAAGGACTAATATTAAGGCAGCTGATTTAATCTACAATCCCCTCAGGTTGTTCGGCCAGAACATGTATGACAGACACCATTCCTCTTCTTGCCAATCTTTATTACTCTTGTTTATGGTTTCTAGACAAAAATGCACAGTGATTAACGTTAACAATATTCTGCTTAACATAATCAAATATAGACATATCCAACACAATCCAATGAAAAAAGTTACTTATATTTTACATTCTCGCCTAATACTGACATTTCCTACGGTCATTGAATGCACCACAAGACGTAAGTTAGGTGAGTGGAATTTCTGGTTTCCAACAGTCCTTTAACGCATCACCAGTGCAACTTACGTAAGTAATAAAAGGCTAAATTAACAGGAAAACCCAGGGTAATTAGTATAACGTTAGTACTGGTGAACATTACATCAACTTACAATATAAACACTGAACTAGATACCAAGCAACTATTGGAACATTATCATCTCGACAGTAAATAACATGTTTGTGAACTGAGCCTGTCCATTGAAAGAAATAGACTTACAGTCTCATGGACGCATAAACGCTGAAACTCGTGTCCCACGGAAAGAAAGGGTCAGAGTGGGGGGAAAAAAACCAGTCGGTATCGCTTGCGAGCTGCCGCCTGCAGACTGGTAAAAAGACTGAGGAGAGAACGGAGCGGCAATGATAGCCAATCGGATGAGAGGAGCCTCATCACACCCAATCAAGGACGGCTCGATTATTATGGGATGCTGGTGCGTTCAGGGTCTCCAGTTAATGGTAAAACTGAAACCTTGTGAACATAGCTCATCCCCACCAGCGTGTGAATGGGTGGATGACTGTTGTGAAGCGCCTTCGGGGGTTGTGGAGCCCTAAAGAAGGCACTATACAAATACAGGCCATTTACCATTTCACCATTTCCATAAATTTTCAAAAAATAAAATGAGAGCCAAAGATATCTAGCGACAGACACGGAGCAGCTTGAATAATAATCCAAAGGGATTTGAATGAAAGCAACTGGACTTCTTTGGAAGTTGCCTTCATTCGAACCCCTTTGGATTACCATGACCTGGATGACTGAGAACCTTCATCAGCAGCTTCAAGAATACTTCACGGAAAAACTCGACAAACGTGGGTTGAGAGGTGGCGAGCGCATGAAGAGGTGGAGAATGAGGGACAAATTTGTCTGTGTTAAAATGTCTCTGAAATACAGAAAACACAATAAAAACACAATAGTAGTGCACTATCTTGGAACGGCTACATGACAGGATACCCCAGAAAAGCGCTACACCCTCTGTTGTCCTGGCGGGGGAATTGCTTTGCAACACTCCCCAGGTGACGGAGAAGTCTGAAGGCAAAATGTCTTAGTCTGTGTGTGCCTCTCTCCCTCACGTAGCTGACAGAGAAGCATAAATTAGGCTTTAGTTTGGTCACCTTCCACCTTTAACGTGATCATTGTTTTCACTTACTTAAAAAATCCTGGCTGCCCACATTTAGTTCTCTACTCAATGTTTTATGACACAAGTTCTGCTGTTTGGTTTATACTATTTCCCCTCTGGCCACTTAAGCCCTCCCCAAACAAGTTGCCACTCACCTTTAGTCTCCCAGCACCAGTTTTGGCATTCTTTTGCATAATGCCGCCCCACCACTAGTCTCCTTCCACTTATAGTTTACCTGTCACCTACCACTTTTATTGATCATTTATAGTTTATTGTAATGCTGTTTTCTAGCTTTAGTATTTAAATGTTTTATTGTATTTCTGTTGTTCATTGTGTTTGTTTTTGTGTGGACTCTCATGTGTCTGTTTAAATTTGACTTTTGAGTAAATATTTGTCCACAAAGTTCACAGGCAAACGGTTTCTGTCCTGTGTGGACGCTCATGTGACTGTTTAAATTTGACATTTGAGTAAATCTTTGTCCACAAAGTTCACAGGCAAATGGTCTCTGTCCTGTGTGGACTCTCATGTGACTGTTTAAACTTGACATTTGAGTAAATCTTTGTCCACAAAGTTCACAGGCAAATGGTTTCTGTCCTGTGTGGACTCTCATGTGACTGTTTAAATTTGACTTTTGCGTAAATCTTTGTCTACAGAGTTCACAGGCAAATGGTTTCTGTCCTGTGTGGACTCTCATGTGACTGGTTAAATTTGACTTTTGAGTAAATCTTTGTCTACAGAGTTCACAGGCAAACGGTTTCTGTCCTGTGTGGACGCTCATGTGACTGTTTAAACTTGACATTTGAGTAAATCTTTGTCCACAAAGTTCACAGGCAAATGGTTTCTGTCCTGTGTGAACGCTCATGTGACAGTTTAAACTTGACATTTGAGTAAATTTTTGTCCACAAAGTTCACAGGCAAACGGTTTCTGTCTTGTGTGGACTCTCATGTGACAGTTTAAACTTGACTTTTGAGTAAATCTTTGTCTACAGAGTTCACAGGCAAACGGTTTCTGTCCTGTGTGGACTCTCATGTGACTGTTTAAACTTGACTGTTGAGTAAATCTTTGTCTACAGAGTTCACAGGCAAACGGTTTCTGTCCTGTGTGGACTCTCATGTGACTGTTTAAACTTGACTGTTGAGTAAATCTTTGTCCACAAAGTTCACAGGCAAATGGTTTATGTCCTGTGTGGACTCTCATGTGTCTGTTTAAACTTGACTTTTCAGTAAATCTTTGTCCACAGAGTTCACAGGCAAACGGTTTCTGTCCTGTGTGGACTCTCATGTGACTGTTTAAATTTGACTTTCGACTAAATCTTTGTCCACAAAGTTCACAGGCTAACGGTTTCTGTCCTGTGTGGACGCTCATGTGTCTGTTTAAACTTGACTTTTGAGCAAATCTTTGTCCACAAAGTTCACAGGCTAACGGTTTCTGTCCTGTGTGGACGCTCATGTGTCTGTTTAAACTTGACTTTTCAGTAAATCTTTGTCCACAAAGTTCACAGGCAAATGGTTTCTGTCCTGTGTGGACTCTCATGTGACAGTTTAGCCTTGACTTTTGAGTAAATCTTTGTCCACAGAGTTCACAGGCAAATGGTTTATGTCCTGTGTGGACGCTCATGTGTCTGTTTAAATTTGTCTTTAGAGTAAATCTTTGTCTACAGAGTTCACAGGCAAATGGTTTCTGTCCTGTGTGGACTCTCATGTGACAGTTTAAACTTGACTTTTGAGTAAATCTTTGTCCACAGAGTTCACAGGCAAATGGTTTAGCTCCTGTGTGGACGCTCATGTGTCTTTTTAAATGTTTCTTTTGGTTAAATTTTTTGTCACATAGCTCACAAGCAAAAGGCTTCTGTCCCATGTGGACACTCATGTGTCTGTTTAAACTTGACTTTGAGCCAAATCTTTTTCCACAGTCATCACAACTAAATAATTTTAGTTTTTTCTGGACTTTCCTGCATGAGTCTACATGTTGCTTCACTCTAACACATTTCTTACTAACCAAACAGCCTGAAGACCTTATTGCTGAATCACTGTTCACTCTCAAATGTTTCTGGAGAGACGATTTGTGGAGAAATTGTTTACCACACTCGGGGCACCCAAAGGATTTGTTGACAGTCTTAACATCTGACTCAGAAAGCCTTCTCTCATTCCAATCATCGTCTTTGTCTCCAGTTTCAGACCCAGAGTCTGACAGCTCAGAGTCTAGATTCAAACTATCATCCTCTTCATCATCTCCACTAACTTCAGTCTCTGAAGAATCAGATGTCTGTTCATGAGCGTTCAGATCTGAGTTTCTGCTAGTTTCTGCTCCTCTACCAGTTTCTGCTGTCATCTGGTCAGCTGAGCTGCTGGTTGGAACATCTCTGTCTTCTATTTGCTGCTGATGAAGCTGTGAGAACAGAGGTTTCTCTTCATCATCTTCACGCTTTATAGAAACTGCAGTGAATGGAAACCTGGCAGCATCAGTCTCCTCCTTCAAATGAAGCTGCTCTCCCTCCAGACTGGTCCAGAGTTCCTCCTTGATGTGGAGGTGTTCTGGGTCCTGCTGGTCCACACCAGCGCTCTGTTCTTCTTTAACCAGAACCACCTGTTGAAAATCTGTAGGAAACATAGAAACACATGATGTGAATTACTGACTGGTGGAACTATTTTCACACATATGTGAGTAACCAGTTAATGTTAATGGGCTAGAGAACATGCCCCCCCCCAAATATTTTGTGTAATTACTTTTATTTTGTTTGTAAAAGAAAAAGCTGAGTTTGTTTACAGTTTAGCTCAGGTTGTTTATGGGAACGTATACTGATAATTGTGGAACTCGTGCTTGTGCATGTGTTAACCATGCTGATAGATTTCATGCTGCCGCTATTTATGTTAAGTGGTCAGCAGGAAGGTGCCGGCTTCTTGCCCTCCAGCCAGAAGCTGGGGGCAGGGGCTTGTGTGTGTAACGTCATGTGTCAAGGGGTCTATGGTTTAATTTCTTTTAACCTGTCCTATCTCGGCAGTTGAAGCCTTTATTGTGTTACCCCTACTTCACACTGGAAGCATCAGTGTTGTGGAACGGCAGTGGAATGGTTTACTCGCGAGTTTCATTGAGTGCCAATACACATCTGGAGAATCTCAGCCGCAAAGCGGCTTCTCTGCCTTCCTTACTGGACTCACGAGATCACAAGATCCCTCGAGACTTCAAAAGTCACGGTTTGTTTATGCCATCCATAATGTCTATGATGCCAACCGCCATTAAACCAAAAAGAAGGTACTCATGTTTGATATCACTGTTTGATGTCATATATGATGTTGTTCCTCTCCTCTGCCAGGATTACTTTTTAAAGCACAGATCGAATTCCGTAGTACAGATTAAGTACTGGTTCAAGTGATATGAAACTAGGGCTGCAACAAACGATCATTTGGATAATCGATTAATCGAATGGGGTCTCGACTCAATTAATCGGATTAAACGGGAACATTTAAAAACTGCTAGGGAAACATTTTTCTCTCCTTCCTTTACTTTATTTAACAAAAGAACATTATTAGAAAACAGTTCAATACTGTGCAAAACAGCATGCCATCACCTCAACTGTCTTACAGCTTTTGAGATATTCAATAACATTTAATTTCTACTGGTAACAATGTAATGGTGGCATGTCTATAATGTACAGATTGGTAATAATCCAGTTTAAACTCACCTGTTCAGGCGGCTTTTGAGTGACCATTGGTTGATTCTTCTTTGCTACCTTCTCTTTATTCTGCTCTGTCTACCATTTCTGCCTTTCCTATGATCCACTGATCACCCTTTTCTTATTTATTTTCTTTTTTCACATCCCTTTTTAATCACAATTTTTACTTTTCCCTTTTTTGATACTTTTAATAATTTTTTAATCTTTATTTTACTTTTTGTTCTTGTGAAGCACCTCGTGATTTTTACCTTGAGAGGCGCTATATAAAAGATCGTTTCTTCTTCTCAAATTATGTTCACAGATAGAAGCGTTTGTGAATTACATACTACAATGGTTTGCTATAGACCTGGGGCGGTGTTGTGCAATGCGCAGATTCGTAGCAGCAACGTGACTCCCGGTAGCTGCTGCAGCTCTGTTCCATAGCGCTGCAGACAGCTAAGAATAAACAGGATGGTGGGGACTTTTCTTTCGCTTGTAGAATTTAGTCATTCTTAGTGTCGTGATCATTGTGTTTTTTGGAACCCATGGTGTGAGTCTGCTATCCGCTAGCTTAGCATTAGCCAACCTGCCCGTAGCTGCGCGTTTGATCTCAAACTTTGGACCGTTTCTGTCTTTGCTGGTTTCTTTATTTTCATCCACATAGATTACCACATTGTGCGCCAGTAAAAAGCATCTTCCTTACACAAAAACAAATAAATTACATTTGTTCAATAAAGTTCTGGGGGGTTGGGGAATTTATTAATCGATTTTTATTGATTCGTTGTTGCAGCCCTATCCACGTTATTTTTGAGTAGCCTCATGGAGAAACGCTGATGCAAGCAACATCCGGTGAGATACCGGAAGTAGCACATACTCATTGGTTCAGTAGGGCCGAGCTCAAATCGTGGCGGTGGCTGCCAGTCACGGACAGCCACGATGACAGCCAGCAACAGCCAGCTACTGCCACGTCATTTCCGGCGGCAGTCACAGACAGCCACGATGACCATCAATTATAATGTCTATGACGATGACAGCCAGCAACAGCCAGCTACTGCCACGTCATTTCCGGCGGCAGTCACGGACAGCCACGATGACAGCCAGCAACAGCCAGCTACTGCCACGTCATTTCCGGCCAGAAATTGCTTGCAACTGGTTGATTGTTAATTTTTCCTAGAGTTTCTACTTTAATTCCCGTGTCAGCCTCGTTTTTTAACATCATTAAATCCTAAGTACTGATATTGAATATGAAGTCACGTTTTGGCAACATAACCACATAAAGACACAAATAAAGCAAAAATAAACTCTCCTTGCAAGGTTGCAAACGTAGTCTGTGGTAATTCTAGTTATGTAAATAAAATTGTTAAATTAAACTCAATAATAATAATAAAATCTCGTTGCAAATCTTGTGGCTGTCCGTGGCTGGCGTTGAAAATCATAGATATCATATAAACACTAGATGCCTTAACTGGGAGTCGACAGCGTCTCTACACGGCGGCCATCTTACCTCGGACAGCTTACGTTCCGTTCTCAATGGTAGCAGATGGAAGGTGAGTGACCTACTTAAACAAAAACACTCTTAACTCGATTAAATATTAACGGATTTACAAGCGGGTTGCATTATTACAAACCTTATAGCACATAGGCTTGATAGGACATACTTTAACATTTTTAAATTAACGGGCCAAATCCGTCATATTTCACAGCCACATCTCTGGCGTTTATAACAAACCAAACCATTTGAAATTTGGTAATTGAGCAAGTTAGAGTTATTTAAATGGTACATTCACCATTGACACCAAAAGGGGACAGCTGTCCGAGATAAGATGGCCGCCACGTAGGGACGTTCGTCCAGCCCACGAACAGCGCGGGTAAGGCATCTAGTGTTTATATGATATCTATGTTGAAAATCCCGTGGCAGTCCGTGACTGCCGCCGGAAATGACGTGGCTGTAGCTGGCTGTTATTTTTATTTATTTTTTTGTTTATTGAAAGAAAATCAGTACCATTACAGAAAAATTGCTCTGTGAATACTCTATACCTAATGACCTATACTGTACAAGGCTTAGCTGGCTGTTACTGTGGCTGTCCGTAGCTGCTAGTAGCAGTTTATTTGATCATTTGAAGAGGATTTTAAAAAATATTTACCACCGAAAAATGTAGTCACGCGCCTCGGGAAGATGTTGCGCTGTTGGCGCTTCCCAGCAAACATTCGGACGTCGAATGGACGTTGAAACGACGTCAGTCCGAGACGTCCCGTCATGGTTGAAAAATAGTTCCAAAATGAAAGTTGAACCGACGTCTTTTCTGGACGTGCATTACACGTCTTTTCTCGCCGTGAATTACGTCTTTCGCGCATCTTATTTGAAAGTTTAATGACCGTCAGTGAACGTCTGAGCTACACAGTAAAATAAAATGTAGTTTTTACATTTATAATAATAAAATCATAAAAAGAATACCTCGCTTTACCGTTTGTCAATGTTAATCTTTGTCCCAGCCTGGATTCGAACCCGGGTCCTCTGCGTGGAAGTCGGATAACCATTTTTGGACGTGGACACGATGTCCGACGCCGACATCGTGTCCACGTCCAAAAATGTAAACAAAATATAAAAGAACATTTCCTAAAAATCCATTCAGATACATTTGTACTAGCCTACAGTTAAATGTATAATTGTTATTTGGACAATTAGTTACGTGTACTTCAACATAAGATTCCAGCAAATATTGGTCCGGCGGCGACGTGGTGGCCACGGCCCAAAATGGTCGCGGTAGGACGGTAAAAATTTGTAAAAAAAAATGTAACAGAACATGTCCCAAAGTCCATTCAGATACATTTGTACATGCCTACAGTTATATGTATAATTGTTATTTTGACAATTAATTACGTGTAGCACAACATGTTGTGAATCGGTTTGAAGATCGACTTTTTATCATCATTTACTCAACTAGTAAGTCATCCGATTTCCACGCAGAGGACCCGGGTTCGAATCCAGGCTGGGACAAAGATTAACATTGACAATCGGTAAAGCGAGGTATTCTATTTATGATTTTATTATTATTAATAAATGTAAAAACTACATTTTATTTTACTGTGTAGCTCAGACGTTCACTGACGGTCATTAAACTTTCAAATAAGATGCGCGAAAGACGTAATTCACGGCGAGAAAACACGTGTAATTTACGTCCAGAAAAGACGTGTAATGCACGTCCAGAAAAGACGTCGGTTCAACTTTCATTTTGGAACTACTTTTCAACCATGACGGGACGTCTCGGACTGACGTCGTTTCAACGTCCATTCGACGTCCGAATGTTTGCTGGGGTTGTACTAACAACCAGTGAAAATTAAATCTGTAGCTACAAGAGTGATATTTAGAACATGCACCTCCAGAGTGAGAGAGCGTGCAGCTGTAGCGTCGGTACGGTTCTCACCGCCTCTCCAGAGATGAGGAACCCAGAAGGATGTGGCTGAAAAATATTAACTTGAAACCACCACAAACTTTATTTGTGCGTTCCTTTCATTTTATTGTGAAAACCCCCAGAGAGGAACACCCGCATCCTACTTTTGTAGTTGGATATGACAAACCTCCGGAGAAGAGACGCCGAGTAGTAAAGAGATCTGACAGCAGTCTCACAACAACAGGAATTATTTCATGTGTACAATTTTCTGAATAGTTATAATTTAATGTGCGTTTAGATCTGCTGTTATTAACCTAAAAGTGCCATCCTGCTGTTTGCATTTCACCTGATGTAGAAACTAAAACCCAGGCTTGGTGATGAGGGATTTAAGGCTCTGACTCGGCTCTACGTCTGCTTCTAAGTAAATAAGATTGTGTCCCAACTCTTTCAACAAAACACCGACAACCTTATTAAGATGTAGGTACTGATAAGCCTCAGAGCTTTTAAGATTGTTTACTGCCTCGCTGTCAGACGCCACTGAGTTCAGAAAGTAGCTAAAATGCTACTGTACGTTAGCTTTGGCCAGGCTTTAAGATCATCCCCCCACCTCTCTGCTTCAGTAGGCAGACGGAGTGTAACGGTGTCCTGTTTGAGCTGTGACAGCTGGTGTTCATGCATGTTTTCAGTCTCTAAAAGCCCAGAAAAAGAGGATTAGCATGAAGGAATCGCTTCGCCTCAATGTAAACAAATGCGGACCGGAAGTTGCTTGCATCTTTCGCGCAAAGCATCACAGGCAGTGAGAATAACGTAGATATGAAACAGTGCCTTGTTTCGTTACCCGTCCTTCATAACGAGAACTTGGGAAACAGCTATTTGCTAAGATAGACAGCAGCGCTGGTGCAAGAGCGTAATGGCGTCAGTCGCTGCGGGCGAGCTGTAAACAGAGCAAGCAGCAGGCAGAGAGGAAGCTCTCTAAAGTTTGGGTGCACTTCACTGCATGGGATGGGTGATGATGAAACCATCGACAAAGATCTAAGTGAGGCACCATCGTCTTAATCTGCTCCAGCAGGTAAATAAACTGTTTAAGATAACGTTAGCTTGATATTTTAGCTCCCGTTCCGCTAATGGTGCGTTTGCTTTCTGCTTTAAACTTGGAAATTCCGACTCGGTTTTTCAAATTTTTGTTTTTATTTTAGTTAACAAGAATGTTTTTTAGTCTAGTTTTTGTTATTTGGTGGACTCTTATGCCCTGTGTAAAGTAGTAAAAATGGTAAATGGCCTGTATTTGAAGTAGCGCCTTCTAGAGTCCTAAAGCCCCCCAAGGCGCTTTACAACACAATAAGTCATTCACACACACACACACCCTGGTGGTGATCAGTGACAACGTAGCCACAGCATCCCTGGAGCACAGTCACCGCAAGGCTGCAGAGCACAGGCACCACCGGTCCTTCTGACCACCACCAGCAGGCAAGGAGGGTTGAGTGTCTTGCCCAAAGACACAACAAAAGTGACAGACTGAGAGGGGATTGAACCTGCAACCTCCCGATTACAGGGCAGACACTTAACTCCTCTGCTATCGTTGCCCTTAGTGATTTATAAATAAACCAGAACTGTAGATCAAGGTCATAGTAAAAATACCGCTGTAGACCTCTGTGTCTATTAGAAAAGGTCTCAGGAATTTATAGAAGTCCAGTAGTCACTGAGCAGACAAACAACGATCTCTATGAAAATTAATGTAAGCAAGCAGGGAGCAAAGCAGGAAGTGGTTTCCAAGTGGTAATGACTGAAGGAATGTGTTAACTCAATAAACTGTGACAGAAAGAAGAGATGGAGTTGATTTCTGGTTTCAGGAGCTGATGTTGGTGTTTTCTTGTGTTTGTGCATCAATGAAGTCTGCAGAGACCATCTGTAGTGAGATACTGGGTTATAAATGTGGGAGTACTGATAGTTTGGTGATTTGTTTAATAAGCTGAGAGATAATAGAGGAAACCAGACCAAGTGTCTCTCACAAACTCACACAGTAGTAGTAACGTATCAGTACCTGTCTCCATGCTGTCCAGGTCCAGATGGTGAAGAACACACGATGAATCAGTCCCAGATCCTGAAGTGTAGCAGGTTTCCTTTAGCCGTGTTTAGCTAACAGCTGCAATAGAAACAAAGCAGGAGAGCTGATTAAGATGCTGCTTCAGAAGAACGCAGGAGATGAAAGACCCAACGCTTTGGTTCTGATCAGCTGAGGACACATCCAGTCTGGAAAAGAGGACCTTTGGTCACCAGAGTTCACGGAGTAGAGCTAACCGCTTTTTCCTCCAGAGTCACATTCAGATTCGGGGCTTTTCCGTCGGAGAGTGTGAGCAGGATGGATCAGAGAGCTAGCGAGC
>SSNS01000464.1:366520-456986 GCA_006937985.1 Aphyosemion australe | reverse complement strand
CAATTACGCTAAATTTTAGCAGCAGAAAACTGCTTTATTTCAGTTCAGCAACTCAGCTATCAGTTTCAAAATTCAGCATATCCTGCTAACTTCACAATTCAACTATTTGTTAAACTTTAACTACTTATACTCAAATATGAGCTGTTTAAACATTTTAGCTGCTCAGTTTTTTAAACTATGTTTAGAGATTTCAGTTTTCTGCTGTTTAGGATTTTTTTCTCTATTCTCTACTTACTTTTTGGGCTTTTTAAAACTTTTTAGCAATTTTTGCTCCTAAAACGTCAAATACATTCAGCACATTTTGACAATTAAGCTTAGTTTTAGCTTTAATTCAGCAGTTTCAGCTATCGTATTCAGCAATAAAGCATTCAAACGCATTTCTGCAAGAAATGCAATTTATCTAGTTATTATTATTATTATTATTATTATTATTATTATTATTATTATTATACAACCTCCAGGCTGTTGACCTCCTGGTTAGAGTTAAAATAATTTCTGTTTAAAGGTCGAATATGAAACAATTTAATAAAAAGCTATATTAAAAAAAATACTTCCACATGGAGTTTAGAGGTGTGCAGAATAAAGTTACAGTAATTCACAGGGGTTCAAATGAAGGCAACTGGACTCTGACTGGAATATTCCATTCAGAATTGACAAAACTCCTCGGATGAGAAGCGAAATGTCTTTAAGAAACCAAAGAAGCCCAGTTGCCGTCATCAAATCCCTCTGGATTATTACCTTGATGACTTCACCAGCATAAGGTACAGTATTTCCTTTAAAAGCTATATTTTAATAAAAAAGAATCAAATTTTGACGGGCACGACGCTGGGTTTATGTTTACATCTACCTGCCAGTAGAGGGCACCATTGTGGGTTTCCAAATACAGTAAACAGTCCGCTCGGCACAGCGAGGCTGGCACTGTGGAAAATGACGGACTCGTCAAGTCAAGCAGCTGCTTCTGAGCGCAGAGGATGTTGTTATCCTTCTCAGAAGAGGAGCGACCATAAAAGATCTAAAACCAGAGTGAGTTTAGGTCATCACTGGACATGGCGCTGGATGGTCACTTCACGTATTAGCAGCAAACCTGGCATCCCGATGGCTGGAAACCTTGTTCTATTGTTGCAGCTACAACCTCCACTCACTAGATGTAGCTTTGGTGTTCGTGCTCCATATTCAGCCTTTAAGGAGTCTGATTTATATTCTCTAGCTCATCTAACCTGACCCCACAAACATAATTAGCGGAAGTTTTTTTTCTCCTAATCCATCATTGGAATTTGAACATAAATAAACTAAAGGCAGTGTTTATAGATAGATCAGGTTCACTCACAGTGATTCATGAGAACTAAAACCACAGCAGGTCTGGAAATGAAAAAGACAGATGATTCAGGAGATAATCAGCCCCCCGTCCAACACCCCGTCCTACCACACAGGTTGTGTGCAGGACATCAGTCCTCTGTAAACCCACTAGGACATCAGTGTCTGACCGGAGAATGTTTGGAATTTGCCCTTGTGGTCAGCAGGTCCGTGAAGTGGTCATTTAGGCCTGCGTTGCTTGCTGATAAAAGCATCTGGTTCCACCTTTCTCACCTTTGTGAGTGTCTCCTTGGATCAAGCCTGAGAATTTCCTACCTCAGGAGTTACGATGCCGACCTCCGGGTCAGCCAGTTGGGGACCACCCTTGTTCAAACGTATCACCTCTCATATTTTCAGAGGGGTTCATATTTTGGTTTGCAGCATCCCAATGATGACATCAGCTGCTAGGAATGTCTGCCAGTTCACTCGTCTTTCCCACCCTGATCAGCTTTGTGTGTCATTTGAGTAAAAGATTTGTCTTTTAAGAAGGAGACCTGTAGGAGGATGTGTGTATGTCAGTGTCCTCTTTGATGTTTTTAAGTACTGAATGTCTCGGATGTTCAGAGGGACAAGTAATAGCAGCTCCCCAGTGATGAAAGACAGAAAATGTTTTCTGGAATGATAATTTTTGAAAAATGTGTGGAATAGAGAGAGACTGTCATGCAAATAAAAATGTTTTTCTGCTGAGAATGAAAGTTATCCTTGCACACGTACAGCAAATCATAGCCTAGTGGTATACATTTGAGCTGTTTTAGGTACATAGATTCCAGTGAGACCCAGTAATGGCTTGTACTGGTTCTGATCCCGTTAGCGTTAGCTCTATCCTTATTTATAACCTTGAGACTGCAGTTTTTAAGCAGTTACCAGTTACCATTGCTTGAGATGCTATATGATGGGGAATTGGGTAATGCCTTTGCCTCAGCAAGGAGTTCACAGGTTCAAATCCCAGTTACAATCATACAACTTCATGTTCTTATATTTGCATGACGGCTTTTATGATCGGGCACAACAAACAAGCTTTTCTTTTTTTTCCTTTTACACCTCATGGGTTTTTAGGGTTAGGGTTAGGGTTAGACAAACCTGGGAGATAAAAACAAAACAAAGAGAAAGAGTATTCCTCCTCTCATGATCCAGACGGTCCTCACTCATAAAGGAAAGCTTTGAGGGACAACTCACCAGTCTGTCTTCCATAAAAGACACTCTCAGCAAGCACCCCCCCAACCCAGCAAACCGCAGCTGCCTAAAGGAGATTAGTATCTTAGCTGGGGAGAGAAAAAACAGAGCCATCCAAATGTCACCATGAGTGAGCATCAAACAGGCCTCACCTGTAGTTGCAGAACTGTTGATTTTATTTGAAACCCAACCCTTCCCAAAAGAATGTCTTCACCGACAACTTGGCAGGCAGCACTGACCTTAATATCTGTCTAGGTTGTTCACTCGCTCCTTTTCTTAACTGCTTATTCCTCAGTGGGGTCACAGGGAGCTGATGCCTATCTCCAGGTGGGGGACACCCTGGACAGGTTGCCAGTCTGTCACGGGGCCAGACAGAGACGAACTACAATTCAAAAACACATCATTCACACATATAGGGAATATTCAGTAACCTGTCATGTATGATTTTGGTCTGTAGTACACCCGAGTACCTGAAGAAAATCCACTCATGCATGGGGAGAACATGCATGAACAGAAAGGTGCTGCCGGGATTCAAACCTGCAACTTTCTTGTTGCTGCTGCACAACGGCTCTACCAAGCTGCCTCTTCTCTAGGTTGTTTCTCTTCTTTAATCATATCCCAAGAGCAGGTATTCAACCCCTGAGGCTACTTCTAATCCCTCCATCATGAGAACCACCAGATCTCCTCATGGTTATCTCTGATCCCACAAGCATGCCTGAGACTAAAAAACACTTTTATTTATCTGTGGGAATCTGTCGTCACTCAAACAACTATTGTAAGAGCGCAAGAGGGGAGCAGAATGAAAGGAAGAATATACAGAGGGAGGGATGAGAAAGGAAGGGGAAAGGGTCACTACTCCAGGAGCGATTACCTCAGTGCTCAGCACTTCATTGCCTTGTGTCTCATGTTGTTTTATGTGCATTGCTGTGTCCTAGGTGGGCTGTAATGAGATAGGGAATGTCAGGCCACACATACCCCTGGGAAGGTTTTTTCACTTTCTTCCTTTTACAAAGAGACAACAGTAGATAGACCACCCTGACAGTGGTTAATGTAGACTTGGTCATTCAATTAAATCACCAAGTGACTCAAATCTTGTGAAGGTCAGACAAACAGAATATGTGGGATCAAAGAAGTGGGCTTATCTGTCCAAATAAGCTGCTGAAACTAGACACTGAGGAGATTTATCCATCTCATGATAGAGTAGATGAAGGTGAAATCCACATAAATGAGCCCAAAATTAGGCCTTTACTAAAAAATACACCATAACATGGATGGTTATAGCGAGGTCTTCAAGGGTGTCCTAAAAACAGCGAGTTCCCCATTGCACATGAGAGAGCACAATAGGTCGACAATGGTTTGTGGTGTTGTGGCAGCATATCTGTGTTGTGGAACATACTGAGGTTGATGAGAACTTAAATCAGGACTGGCAACACTGACCTCATGTCTAGGTGACAACCCAATCACATGCATCATTTTAGGTTGACATGATCTCATGGCACACAGCTGCATCCTACAGTAGACGGAGAGCTGTGCCAGGACGGGGCGTGGTGGTATGATTGTCATGAGAACATGCCTAAAAGGACACAGGAGTCTCAGGGGTAGAAAATAGTACAAGGGACCAGGTAGAAGAGGGTTGTTGCTGGTCTTATTTAGGTTTAGGGGCAGCAGTAGCTCAGGAGGTAGAGCAGGTTAACCAGTAATCAGAGGGTTGCAGCTCCAGCTTCTTCCAGGAAATTCTTCTGTTGTGCCCTTAGGCAAGACACTTCACCTAACTTGCTTATGTTAGCGGTGGTGGTCAGAAGGGCAGGTGGTGCAAAATGGCAGCATCAGCCCTGTCAGACGTTCCCAGTGCAGCTGTGGCTACATAAAAGCTTACCATCAATAATAATTAAAGTAAAATGAAAGGAAAGTGAGTTTTAGATGGTTGGTGTGAGGGGTAGAAAGGATGTGAAGAAAATGTAAAAGGGTCAAAAAGAAATTAAAGGTGTGGAACACTGAAAAACCATTTTCATGGCATAGCAGGGGAATGGCTTTTATTTAGAAAATAGAAAATCTTACAGCCTCACAAACACCATCCACATGTTTTAACATGGTAATGTAGCATTTTGTCAATTTCCATCCACATCTGTTTGACCCTACTCAGGGTCATGGGGAGTTGTTGCCTATCAGTGGTCGATTCCAGAGAGCTGGAGGACATCATGGCAGATTTGCCCAAATAAAAGACAGGAAAAAAAAATTTAAATGGTTAGAAAATATAGGAAAGTTTGTAAAAAATTTCAGTACGAAAGATTTTATGTGCATGAATCCTCAGTAATTTTTAAAAGATTTAATTTGCATTAAACAGAAGAAACAGAAATATAAATTAGACAAATAAAAGTTTGACTTACAATCAAATCTAAAACATTTTGAGGATTTGCACTGATATTGACTAGACTGGCTATAAATACCCAGTTTCTGCAGCAGCTGCTAACAACATATCCCCTCTGCAAGTGAACATACTGTACCTTTGCATGTTGTGCTTCTTTTTATTTTTTCACATGGGAGTCCCATCAAGGTCCAACTTTGTGTGAAACAGTCACTTCTGGAAAGCATCAGGCGGGAGAGGAAGAAGGACAAGGAGTCCCCACCCGTGCTTAAATCAGTCCCTGTTGTGTGAGAGTGAGGATGGTCAGTCTGCTGGCATTCGTGATAAAAGTAGGAGTGGGAAGACTTAAAGGGTGACAGACTGTGAGAAAATGTTGTAGTTAAGTAAACCGATTAGGAATTTCCCTGGTTAAAACTCTGTGGCCATTTAAATTCACACAAAAATTCTTATACGCAAAAATTGCAGAAAGGAAACAGCCATGAATGGAAAGAGTGCTCAAAAGCAAAAGCGGGGGGGGGGGGGGGGGGGGGGGGTACTTTAATCACAGAAACATTGACCCATAAAGTAAGAGAAGCAGACACAAGTGGAAACCGGAGGAATGTAAGCCAGCTGGAGGATACATCCATCCATCCAGCCCTTTCTGCTGGGTTTCTACTTAGAGCTGTGGGAGAATTGGATTGGGAATGGGGGGGTCGGGAGGAAAAAACGGACTCAAACAAAAGCCAAATTGAAGGATGCACAAAAACCAGCAGTGCTAAAACTGTGGAATTAGGTCCCGGAGCAGCCAGGCCACACATCTCTGAGCCTCGGCCAAGAATGACTTTGCTTTCCAGCCCTCGCCTCAGCCTTTGGCACCCTGGAAAAGACACAGTTTCCATTGCTGTCTTTTAATTACCTGAATGGCCGGCTGATGGGACGGCTCAGCCATGGCGTCTGATATTTACTTCTGCACAATCTTGACCTGGTCTTACCAGTGTAAATAATGTGAGCAAGTCACTTTTCTTGATGGGGATTCTTATCGGTAGCTCTTGGATCAGTACTAATGTTCAACAAAAGGACTACATGTAAAAGAAGCATTTCCACCTGGCCTCAGAGGGAGCGACGAGTCCATAAACTCAAGTTTTAAGACTTGTTTGTGCTCCATTGTGTTCTTTTGCACTCTTCTGCTGAAGCCCTAATGGCTTAGCCTGAAGGAAGCCACTCCCTTGTTGAATGAGACTTCATTGCCACTTGGAAGGGCAGGGTTTATTTTATTAAGTGCTGCAGATTGTGACCTGAGGGAACAAGCAGCAGTATTGTGTCTGAATGACTCCGTCCTGATGAAGCAACATGTAAATGGATGCTAACCGGCTCTCTCCTATCACTCAACTGGTTAAGCATGCCTGAGGTCTGCATGCAGCATTAAAGTGCATTGTCTCTACTTGGGCAACCTTGTGGAATGAATGGATGAGCCCCGTTTAGTGATGTTACTTAAGGTCAGTCTGTTACTAAACAAGGCCCGGCTCAAACAGATCCCTGCACTCATGAGCAACAGGTGGGCTGAGACAGCAGTCCCTTCACTGCAAACAAATTCTACTTTGAAACCCCCCTGAAGCCAGATTCAAGACAGGAAAAACTTCCCATTAGTGCTGCTTATTTTCTCTTCGTGGACCACACACACAAGCACACACAAACACAGCAAAATGTCTCAGAAAGGCAACAATGACTTTTATTAATGCCTTTTAACCAGAACCATGACTGGGTGACTTTCATTATAAAGTAAATTGTAGTTATTTGTTGTTTTTTCTTACTTCCTTTTTGCTTCTTGTAGTTATGAACGAGGTTCTGATGAGGAATAATCTCACCAGTTAGCTCTTTGAATGACATCAGGTTGTAGAAACAGGGATTAAATCTGACTAGATTAAAAAGTTTATGGGTAGTTTGAGTAAAACCAGGTCCAAAGCAGGTTTCTGTTATTTTAAACAATTTCTAACTTTTCAAAATGTTTCATCTATTTTTGCAAACCCGATAAACCTACAGCTGGCCATTTGATTCAAATACTCGTGTAACAAAAATATTGCAGTAACATCAATGTTTATCCAGTAGTATTCACATGAGTTTGGAGTTATTGTCAACTACCCCGGACCTGAACCTTCTAGCCGTTAGCTCGTCTATCTGGTCAGAATTAAGTTTGCAGCACGTTCCTTTAAAGGCACCGTTGGCAGTTTTGCTTGCTTTTAGCACCCCTGTTATTGTGTCTGTTATTAATTATCTGTGGTCAAACCAAAAGTGAAACTTATCTCCTCGCTGTGCGTTCGTCTTTTCAACACCTTAATCTAACTGCTGAAATGTCTCCTCAGCTTTCATTAGTGTCTACAGGAGCGGTTCATCACTAAGTCAAACAAATCAGCTGTGTTCATGATCTAAAACATGCAGGAAACATGCTGGAAGCAGACTGCAGCACCTGGTATGTAATCTCCATTTCTTTCCACAGGGAGCAGCCTGCCACTCTGAAGTTGCAAGTGTGGTATTCTGGCCACAGAGGGCAGTGGGGTCTGAGGGACATTTCATTAATAACCCTGTAAAGGATCATTTTAGCCCATACTGGCTCAAGAAAATTATTTCAAAATATGAAAAAAGTTGCATAATATGGCTTTAAGTCCAGCAGCATCCTTTCTTTTGACAGTTGCTCTGATCTTAATCAACACAGGCCAGCATATAGCACATGTCCTAATTGTTTTAATGCAGCATCAGCCTGTCCAGGTTTTAGCAAGATATTCAGGATCAATGAGAGACAGAGGAGGTTTGTTATGATGGTATAAAGTTGGTCTTCAAAGTCATATTTTTGTGCTATAAACTAACATCATTTGTAGCATTAAGATACATTTTTTTGTTTATCAAAGTTTGTTCATGATTTAACCTTTGACTGGGAGGTCAGAGGAGCACATTTTAATCCTAGTAGCTAACAAGCACCGAACTTAACTGAGAAAGTACTAAACTAGTAATCTTAAAAACATTGTTTGAAAAAGTTAAGCATCATTAATGTATAATAATGTCATTTTTATATTATTATGACCCTTATTTCCCCAAATAAAGAATATTTGCCAAGAGTTGCAACAAATACATCTTTTTTGTGCCTTTCAGCCATTAACACCAACATTAATGGAGCAGGTATAATGGGAGTAAGAAAATTTTCCTTCTAAAGAAAATGTTTAATGGATATGCAAAAGCAGTTACTTGAGTACTTTTGTGGTATGGAACCAAAACAATTTCTCCTGTTTCTCCAGCTTTGTCTTTCTGAAGGAAGAGTGAGCTCCGGCTTCAGCGGGCTTAGCATTGTAATCAGAGCTCCGAGCCATCCTCCCTGCTCTGGGACTCTGGAGTGGTTTTGAGAGTGGGCCAGACATTCCTGAAGAGATCGCCGCCCAGACACCCAGCAGGAGCCAGTCAGCAACAAATTCCAGAATAGCAGCGCTGCCGCTAAAAATAGTCATCTGGACAGGAGAAGGCTGGAGAGCTGGGCGAGCAGAGGAGAGGGAAAGAGGTGAGGTGAGGGGGGAGTGTTGGATGGAGGTTGAATGATAGAGTGGAAGCTGAGCAGGAAAGGAGGGTGGTTTATTCCATTCCACATCCAGTCACAATGTTATCACAGCAGTGCAGAGGAAAAGGAGTCCTGCAGGCATGATTTGGAATTGTAGGATGGCCAAGGAAGGTCCCGCCTTTCTCATCTCTGATTAACTGGAAAGGCTCTCCTACGATTGGCTATTAAACCGTCTTCCCTCGCTGCAGGGCTTTAATGTCTGCAGCCAGATCTGCATTAGTAGGGTTAGGGTTAGAAAAGCTGCGTGTGTTAGAAAAGGTGATCGAGTGTTTGCTGTAGCAGCCCCAAAACCTATATTCTTTAGCTTTTGAGTGTTCTTAATCATTTTAGTTCCTTATTATTGTTTTATTGCTCTACTGTTGTTTTTACTGTGTTACTTTTGATTTTATTATTAATTTTACTGCTGCTTTTTTTACTTTTATTGTCATTTGTCTTAATGTATTTTTACTTAACATTGGGCAGCACTTTGGTCAATCTCTGATTGTTTTTAAATGTGCTATACAAATAAAGCTGATTGATTGATTGTAAACATATATGTACATAAACTGGTTTGTTAATAAAGACGTAGAAACCTTCTAATAAAACTGATAACTGATAAGTGTCCTGCACTTGTACAGCGCCTTTCAGAGTCAGAGGACTCCAAAGCACTTTACACTACAGTGTATCATTCATCCATTCACACACACATTCACACGCTGGTGATGATGAGCTACAGTGCCACAGATGCCCTGGGGCGCACTGACGGAGGCGAGGCTGCCGAACACTGGCACCGCCGGTCCCTCCGACCACCACCAGCAGGTAACGTGGGTTAAGTGTCTTACCCAAGGACACAACGACAGTGACAGAACATCAAGGTTTTCCTGATAAATCCCTGATTGACATTGCGCTCCCCTTCCCTCCAGGATTCGCTAGCTTCACCAACAATAGAGCTTTCTACAGTAGCTAAAAATAGATTGTGACGTAACGTCCACAAAAAGGCTTTTGACCAGAGGTGAGTGGAATATAAAAAGTAGGGACACAAATGATAACCTGACAGTTAAAAAACTACCTTGAGAAAATGTTACTTGAGCACTGTGAGTAATGAACTTATTTTTATATTACTCAAGAAGGAGCCGTGATGGGAATAATGCTGTTTAAAACAACAGCGCTGCTAGCGAGGGTTAGTTTTTACTTTCACTTTCATTTGAGCTAGCGCTTCAGTTCTGGCGATTGATAATTAGCAGGGTCGCCATCAAGAAAAGTTCTCTGGTATGTTTTTGTCCGTCAAAACAACTTCCTCCATTTTATGCCTTCATATTGATGTCAAAGCGCTCTGAAACTGTATATTTTCTATTGTCAAATGCGGCTTATAAGTATGACCCTACCCAGAAGCCTTTGTGTGGTGACGTCAACTGTAGAATACCCTATTCTCAAGTGGATTCATCCCCTATTATTCAAGCAAGGAGTGAGGCTCACGTGTGTCCACAGACAGACCCTGTTAATTGATGCTAGATAAATGAGAATGGAAGGAAAGTACCTCATTCTCCTCCCAGACGAAGCAACTATTATTCATTCATGCCCACAAGGACTACAAAGATATCAAATCTAAAATATAGACCACCAGCTGCTTGATTAAAGCCATGTAGCTGGTCACATAATGGAAAGAGCAGAGAAAGCACTAGTCAAGAAAAGGATAAGAAACGTCACAACCAAACAGAAACAAGTAGAAGACGAACTGGAAAGAAGATACTTGGACCTAAAAGAACCAAAAATCCAGAAAAACAAGAACTAAACCAGTGATAACCCTTCCATATACGTCAAAGGCATAACAGAAAAAAATAACAGCAACAATGAAAAAACATAACATAAACACACCAACAAAACCATACACAACAGTTAGGAAAAGACGAGTACACCCAAAAGACTAGATACCAACAGGACATAAGTGTGGAGTCATATACGAAATCCCATGCAAACTATGCAATAAAACATACATAGGAGAAACCGGACGCCAACTCAACACACGAACAATAGAACATAAAAGAGTGTGAGAAAGAAACAAGAAGAAGACACACAAGAGCAGCGAAACAAGAAGCAGACAGTACAATAAAAAAATCAGCCGTAACAGATCACTGCACAAGAGAAAATCACATAGTGGACTGGGACAGAACAAGGATCATAAACATCGAACAACAAAAATACAATTAAGAAAATAAGGAGACGTGAACACATAAACATGAACAGAGACGATGGGGTTTACACGTTGGATCATGCATGGGACTGTGTTATCGGTGAGGAGGGCGCCTCTGCTGCCTGCAGATAAACGGAGAAGGAAGTGATGCCGCCAACCGCAACGTAGCTTTGAGGATGATCGCAGTTTGTGATCGAAACGTCAGCAAGAAAAAAGGTAAAAACAACTCCTGATCTGTGTAAAAGAAAGAACAAAGTGTTTGCCAGGTGTGACCAGAGTACAAGCTGTTTAAATGTATAGTCACATCCATAAAGCATTTTCTTTTACATATGTATTATGTTATCAATTGTAAGGTACTTTAAGGCTATTTTAACATATTCATAAAGAGGACAGCATGTTGATTTCATGGGTCCAGACAAAAGCTGATATATAATTATACTTATTAATCATGGTGACATCAGGAGCAACATCAGTGGAATGAAACGCTCCTGCTGCAAATGAAGATTAAATACAAAATATGTTAAGCTGTAAATCCAATTAGAACTCAATTTTAAAAGTTTAAACTCCACATTTATTAATAATTTAGCCATCAATAACAAAGCTGCAGCTGCTGCTACCAATGTGGGCCAGCGGTGTCCCTGACAGTACTGTTCCATCCATCCATCCATACATACATACATACATACATATATATATATATAAACAACAGGTAATCCGCGCAACATCCAATTGAGTTCCGGTTCTCACGGCCAGGATCAAAGGCATGCAAAAAAGGGGGAAGGGGCCGGAGCTCTCGGTTCAATCAATTATTTTATTAGGTGAAAAATACAAAAAACTAACGTTTTGACAGAAGGTCTTCGTCAGAGTTCATAAAGCATAAAGCATTTTAACAAAAAATATTAAAGGTGTGGTTGATTGAATAACCTTTTTTTAACCAAAATTTGCTATTTGAGGGGTGAAAATTATGTTTTGCATCAGCAGATCGCTGTCATCCAAAAACATTGTCTGACAAAGAGGAAGACTTGAAAGCTGGGGTTGAACAACTAAAAACCCAGCTCAAAAATCAGGTCGAACAGAACGAGAATCTCATTGCTGAGATAATGGGCAGGGACGAGTTTGGTCCTCCTAAAAGAAAGCATGTCTGCTGAGAGGAGCCAAGCCAGGAGTAGACTCCTGTTAAAGTTGTGGAAATGGCTGAACTCAGAGAGTAAGCCCTCCCAACAAGAACCAACAGCTCTGATCCAGAATCCATAGAAACATCTTTGCACTCTGAAAACACGTCAGAAACAGAGAAAATCACGTCTTCCATTTGGAAAAGAGTGAGACACTTTCTGGGACTTAGAAATCCTGAGACGTGAAAAAGAAAGAAGGACTCGTCCAATCAAAGTGACTAAAATCACTGTCCTTCACATCCCCTAACACCTCCCCCCCCAAAAAAAATAAAATAAAAAATCCCAAATGACCAGAAAAAAATGAAGTAACACTTTACAATAAGGGTCCCTTTAAAAGCTAAAAAAAAAATAAAAAAAAAAACAGTCCCAACGAAGAAAAAAAAGAAGTTAGTTGAAAAAATGAAGTTGCATGGTGGTACTTACTGTTGCCTCGCTCAGTAAGGTTGCAGGTTCAAATCCTGGCTGCATCCTTTCTGCGTGGAGTTAACCCATGGATGTGTGGATTTTCTCCTGGTGCTCGGGTTCCCCCCACACACCAAAAACATACAGGTTAGGTGACTCTGTGTGAGTTAGTTATGGTGTTAGGAACCAGCAGTGACCCTACTGGGTTAATGCATGGATTGACAAGCTAATGGCTAGTACAGGCTAATGCCAAAGTGGATTTCTGCCATCCTAAAAGAGCTCTTCTGTCAACGGTTCATGTGGTTCATGCAAAACACAGTTTTAAACGTTTGTTCTTTGTGTGTTTCCTTCAGAAAATTTGCCCTTTCTCCTCCACAATGACCACATTTATGAAAGAACCTCTTGTATGAATCACTATAACTTAGCTCAGACGTCCAAGAGGGACTTGAAGAAGAACCTTTGCTCCTCTACATCGAGAGAAGCCAGGTGAGGTGGGTTGAGCATGTGGTCAGGATTCCCCAACCCCCTCATCCTCAAAGAAGGAAAACTTCTTTAAAAATAAACAAAACCACAAAGAACAAACATAATTTGTTAAACAATACAAATAACATATTTGACTATTTGAAAAACAAACAAATAAGGCATTTCATTTATGAATTAATTAGGCTGCATGGTACAGAAGCTGGTAGCAAAAAACACCCAGAACCAAATCAAGGCTCATCCTTTGTGTTAATGATCTTTAAATGTTTGTTTTCCTGCATCAATCACATTTGTGTTAATCTGTAAAAGATAAAACAAATGTACTCTGCAGCTACAACACAAATGTGGGCGATGCAGGATTTGCTTAACCTTTCACTTCACCAACAAAAAGCAAAAGGCCAGTAACGGTACCCTCAGTCATGAGACGGGGCTCGATTCCCTGCAGTGCCCTGCTGACTGTTACTGACATAAGATGCTCATTAATTTAACATCTTAACAACCACAGTTACATAGAATAAAATACAAAGAAAGTTCCTGAAGAGACTTTGATGTGGGCCTGATACTTGCAACATAATTTCTCAGAAAAAATGCAGCAGATATTTGGACATGGCGTTAGCCAATCATGGAGCTTTGATCTCCCCACCATGTGGCGAGCACACAGGTTGAGAGGCAGGCTGTAACTGCTTGAACAATAGACAAACTGATTGATTGATTGATTGATTGATTGATTGATTGATTGATTGATTGATTGATTGATTGATTGATTGATTGATTGATTGATTGATTGGTTGATTGATTGGTTGATTGATTGATTGGATTGCATTTTTAGACAAATTTCGCATTTAGTTTGAGGGATGAACAATAAACAAATAGACCACTTTAGAAGTAGACATGCAGATATGAAGGTACAGTCAGCTGCTTAATGTTAAAGGAGACATAGAATCTAAACCAACATTTTCCTTGTTGTTGAATAAAGACAGCTTGTGTGGTCAAAAGTAGGAACAGACTTCATGAAGATGGCCTGAGGGCCCGACGTCCTGTAGTGGGCCCTGTGCTCACTGCCCAGCACCGTAGAGCTCGACTGGCATTTGCTCAAGAACACCAGAATTGGCAAGTCCGCCACTGGCGCCCTGTACTTTTTACAGACAAGAGCAGGTTCACCCTGAGCACCTGTGATAGACGTGAAAGAGTCTGGAGAAGACAAGGAGAACGTTATGCTGCCTGCAACGTCGTTCAACATGACAGGTTTGGTGGTGGGTCAGTGATGGTCTGGGGAGGCATATCCATGGAGGGACGCACAGACCTCTACTGTCTAGGAAATGGTGCTCTGACTGCCATAAGGTATCCAGATGAAATCCTTGAACCCTTTGTCAGACCCTACGCTGATGCAGTAGGTCCTGGTTTTCTCCTAATGCACGACAATGCCCGGCCTCATGTGGCAAGAGTATGCAGGCAGTACCTGGAGGATGAAGGAATTGAAACAATTGAATGGCCTTCACGATCCCCTGACTTAAACCCAATAGAACATCTGTGGGACATTATGTTTGGGTCCATTAGGCGGCGCCAGGTTGCGCCTCAGACTGTACAAGAGCTCAGGGATGCCCTCACACAGATCTGGGAGGAAATGCCACAAGACACCATCCGTTGTCTCATTAGGAGCATGCCCCGACGTTGTCAAGCATGCACACAAGCTCGTGGGGGCCACACAAGATACTGAAAAGCATTTTGAGTTGCAGAAATTAAGTTTTTGAAATAATGGACTAACCTGCCACATCTTCATTTCACTCTGATTTTAGGGTGTCTACACAATTGAGCCCTCTGTAGGCTGAAAACGTTTATTTCCATTAAAAGACTTGGCATCCTTTTGTTCCTAAGACATTGCCCTGTCGTTATTTGTATAGATATCCAACTTCATATTGAGATCTGATGTATCTAATGTGTTTCTTTAAAGTGTTCCTTTAATTTTTGTGAGCAGTATATATATATATATATATATATATATATATATATATATATATATATATATATATATATATATATATATATATATATTTCGATTAAATGTTACACATTTAATCAGATGATGAGATGTGTCATAACTTGCAAACAGCCTTAACCTATGAAAGTGAAGACATAACATAGCCTATAGTAATAAGATAACCCCATGCTTGAGTGACAACAGAAATAAAATCAATTGACCTTTCGCCAAGCCCCGCCCCCCTTAGTTACTGTTGCCAAGTCTGGCAATAAGTGGATCAAATACTGCAGCTCCACAGATTTCCGCGATGGAAAGAAGTAGACAGAGGCGTGTCAGCGACATTTTTTGGAGCAATTCATCCTCAATATCATCCAGATCGAGGCAAAAGGGTTACAATATGCAGTGGAGGGATATAGTAGTGTCGGCTCAGCTGAGCGAAGTGTAGCAGGGAACAAGGAGTTGGGAGTTTCGGGAGAAGGCGGCGTCCGGGAACACGTGGATCAGTGAGCGGTGGCGGTGATGCGGTGTCCCTGTGAGCTGTCAGATGTCAGCTGTCAGATGATCTGAGCTGCAGGCAGCTCTAAAAGCTCCCGGTGCTCTGCATCGCTCCAGTTTATCATCCCAGCTGGTTCTGTTAACAAAAAGAAACTTTACTTTCATTTTCAATATAGTTCCCGGCCGGAGCTCGGCATTAATTCATCATGACACAACCCGCTGTTGCGCTGAGGCTTAATCTGCATTTATAAGACACACGGTTGAGGTAATATTACGCTCATTTGCTGGCACGGTGTGTCTTATAAAGGGTCTTGGATAGTCTGGGAGGCGGACCTCCGCCCAGCCGCGGGCGGGGGGAGCACTCATGCTTGGCTGTTGCTGGTTGAGCTCGATGAGGAGGTTCTGAAGGGGAACGAAGGAGACACGACTACTATCGAGGCTAATGCTTAGTAGTATAAATTAGGCTTAGCTTCATCATTTTGTTTGGAGTTGTCGGATAGTAACGGTTGCTATGATGTGTGATTGGACAATAGCCGTTCTGGGGCGGGGCCGGCGAAAGGCTAATTCAACAGTGTGATAAATGCACCAAGACTTAAGTTATAACAGGTTCACATTTGACGTTTTTCAGGTTCTTTTATAAAAGAAACTGAAATTGGTTTGTTGTAAAACAGGACAGATTATTATAGAGCTAAGTTCACATGTTCTTCAAAAACACTACTCAAGATCTGTCTGCAAACATAAAACCCTGGCCTGCAGGAAGGGAAGACGGTTTGCTGTTATACGAAATAGCCAATCGTAGGAGAGCTCTTCCAGCCAATCAGAGTCAAGAAAGGCGGGACCTTCCTTGGCCATCCTACGATTGCAAATTATGCATCCTGCAGGCATGCGACTTAAAAAAATCTGTGTGAGATGGAAAGAACGAAAGTATATAAATATATACGTATGCACATGTGTGCTCAGCTATTTCTGTGCGTGAGATTGTTATAAAGGATTCAAAGCGGCCTCTCAGACTGTTATTCCTGTAACAGTGTGTCTGCTAACCGAGGGAACACATGCTCCACTGTACTCAGGACTTTCTCCATGCCTTGCTTTCTGTTTATTTTTTCAGCAATGAAAGTGCAGCTCGGTTTGCAACAGCCACCCTAAACCTTTGCTGTGGAACATCCTGCCTGCAACAGCAGCAAGACACGCCAAGGCAGCACTGGCCTTGCCAAATTCTTCACAGCTTTCTGCTCAATTTGCAGAATATCCCTCCACCTCCTCCTTCTTCTTTCTTCATATGAAGCCATTTTCTTTTCTGGAGACAAAAAGAGTTGTAAACTGATTCGGAGTGCATGTAAATTCTTCAGCTTTCATGTCTTAAATCCCTCTGCGTGTGATGGCTTTTATTCGCTTCGGCTCGAGGGAGGCTGCAAATGGAAGAGGCCTCTCTTTAAGTTGCTCCTCCAAGCCAAAAGCAGAGATTAGCTTATATCCTCCAACATTATGCAGACTTCCATATCTGCAGGGCATGGAGATAGGGTCACCCTAAAACAGGGGATCGAATATTTGGGAGGAGGTTTGGCGGTTTGCAGTGTATTATTAAGAAAAAACCTCACCCTTTGGGAGCAAGCATGCTCACCTTCTGGAGATGGAAGGAGAAGGGTAGGGGAAGGCTCAGAGGGGATAGCAGCTGGACCTTATTTAATGGTCACAAAGTGAACCAGAAATTGTTCTGAAGGCATAAAAATCCCTTTGAAACTGAGATTGTATCAGTATCAGGGCGCAGCTGAACTGAGAGGTTTTCTTTTTGTGTTTGTTCTGTTTTAGCCTTTGTTGTAAAGAAAATATGAGAGCAAGTACTGAAACTGATGGATTGTTTTTATTGTTTGCATCCAACTGGATGTAGTTCATCACCTTCTCTTAAATAAGAACACATTTAGATTTGTACAACCCCCCCCCCCCCCCCCCCCCCAACAACAACTGGTGTAATTTCCTCCAGATTTGTGTAAAAATGATATTTACTTAGAAGGTATTTATAAAGTGAAGTCTGCCTTTATAGAAAACACTATGTTATTAATATTCAGAAATAGTTTCAGTGTGTCTTTCAGGAGTCCCAAATTTCACATTTCTCACAGATGTTTTTGCTGCCGTCTTTGAAGGCCTGAAGCTCATGTCTGGCCACAGCTAAGGATGCTTTCCTACTCATCAGAACCAAAGCCTTGAAAAAACTCCGAGAGCTTCCAGCCGTCCACCCACCCTCTCTGTAAAATGTGGATCAAATTAACCCAGCAGCAGCAATCTTCTCCCTCGACAATCAATTGACTCTCCAAGTCCTAAAAACAGACATTCTTGTTTCTTCTCGGAGCCAGACGTCCATGTTGTCTGCTGCTGTTTGTTTGAGTCTGTCCATTTTCTAATTACCACAAAATTGCATTTCTCCAGAGAACACAAAATACTGTTACAGTCTGTCTTTTAGGAAATTACCAGCAGGTGTGCTAGATGCAATAAAGACTTCCAACACAAAGCTGCCCAGAGATTTCAGTTTTATTGGAATTCTTTTCTCAAATGGAAGAAAAACCGACTGCATGATTTGTCTCATTAAGGTGCAAAGAAGTCCAGCGTGCAGTCAGCTTAATAGTATTTCCTTTGATGCAGTTTTAAAGTTAAAAAAACACACGAAGCAGACAAAAAATCCGTGTAGATGGAGGAAAATTGTAATTCTACTCGTCCAAATGTTCAAATCAATTATCAAGTAGGAAATTGAAGTTTTGTTATGAATAATGACATTTATGCAAAAGTGACAGCACAAGAAAGCTTATCCATTTGGTTAAAGCAAGATGTGAGTATATGAGTGGCCTGAGATGTCAATAAATAAAATTTATGTGAAAGTTGTAACATTTTTGCATTTGTTTCTTCTCTTATTTATAGCATCACTCAATCCTGATTGAAGGGCCGGATTGACAGCTCTTGGAAAGCTTGTGAAATAGCTGGAGTAACTGACCACCACACTGGTAGACCATCAGCTCCTGGTGAAAGAATTGGACACCACTACACATAAAAACAAGATCAGACTGGTGATTTGGACAATTTTGGAGGGAAGCTACCCACACATTTAGCTGTGTTGCTCATTCCATGGATGCATGATCCATAGTAAAGGTGGTCAATCAGGCCAATTCTTTGCTAAAAAGCATTTTAATAACAAAGAAATAATCATCCACACACACACATTTCCTTATGTTTTTGTGCAAAAAACAAAATTCCTGTAAATATGATGCACTTTGAAGATTGCATACGTCCAAAGTAGCATGAAAGGAGCAGTTTAGCAGAAGTGAAGTGGTCCAAGAGCTGTTTTGATTTATGTTTCCTCTATTTAAAGTGGTTATTGGAATCTATTGTAAATTGAAGCTGACCATAACCACTGAGCGATTTTACAGCCACTTTCAACTCCGCATTGAATGACTTTTAAAATACTAAAAAAAAAAAAATTGGGCAGCATGGGTGGAGTATCACTTTAACATCCATCAAGTTAATTTCTTTTTAAATACAGATCCCGAAGCTGAGTGGAAACATTGGCTAATTTCAGTCTGCTGAGTGGGCCCATTTTCTTTGTTGGTGCTGCTGTGGACGGGGCGGCCTGCTCTTTAGCAAGACGTTAAGAGAATGTCACAGTGACCTGCAGTCTCTTAGCAGTTGACCCAGTCGTTTGCACACAGAAAAATGTATTTTCTTTCATGAACCAAACCAGGACACTGCTGCTGACCTGCTTTGGGCATCAGAGGGGTTTGGGTCCTAAGTTCTTAATAAGGAAAGTAAATCAGGACAGCTCCCACAATGACAGACCTGCACGTGTTTCATTGAAAAAAGGGTGATGCATATGGAGCTATACTACAATCTAATCTCTGGGATCGCTTCTGTTCACAATATATAAATAAATCAAATCAAAGGTTGCAAAGGGCTGCTATGTAGAGTGTTATGGGTTGGTTAGACCTGTTGCCTCGCAGCAAGAAGGCTCTGGATGTGGAGCCTTACATGTTCTCCATGTGATTGGGCCTTCCACATGTATTCAAATTTCCTCCCACAGTCAAAGTTTATGCATATTAGGTTGAGCAGCAAGGTTGTTCATCTCTATGTGTCCCTGTAATGGACTGGGTGACCTGTCCAGGGTGTCCTCTACCTCTAGTCCGATGACTGCTGGAGGTAGACTCCAACTCCCAGTAACCCTGAACAGGACAAACTGGGAAACAATGGATAAATGGGGGAGAGTTGGGTCCAAAAAATAACTCAAAAGAAAGAATGGAAGTTTCAAGATCAGTTTATTTGGGTTGATACAGTACTACAGGGACATTGTGTTGACCTGAAATGTGAAATAAGACATATTACAGGCTTTTAGAAATTCCTAGCAACACACTACACCACTGCTCCCCACATGAGATGAAACCACTCGATTTGAGACGTTTTTATTTGTAAGCAGCGTGTCCAAATCACAACACACTGTCCAAAATGGCTTGATCAATAAATACAAATACAATTTTTAATATAAAAAAATTAAAAGTTCACAAAAAATACCAAAGGCACACAACCTAATAAACCTTGGCAGTCCAGGATCAGCCCCCCCACCCACACAAAAACCAAAGTAATGAGCAGTAACAAAATTAATACTTAAATAAGATAATAATACTAATTTATTATTATTATTGTTGTCATAACAATATCCAGTCAAGTTTTCCTATGATTAAGCGTTCTGCTAACTAACAGATATGCATCATCTATTTCCAGTTTGGCAAAGTTAAACTTTCATCATTGGGTTCTTTACATTGCTTTATTTTGGCCCACTTGTTTTGGACCTCCACTTCTTTGGTAGATTAAGGAGTCCAGTTCCCTTAGGGTAAATATTGGCACTTTACCAAATTCCATGTAAAGCTTTGATTTTTATTTCCCCCTATTTAAGGGTATTTTAACCTTCAGGTGTACCAAAACAGCAGGTAATGAAATTAAAACCCCAATTTCACATTAGCTCAGTTTTTTTTTTTGAGAGAGAGAGAGAAATTCTCAATACTTCAAGATAAGGAAGTATTTTTCCACCATTCATAAAAGCAATATAACATTTCTTACATTTTGGAAAATCAAAAACAGAAGCATAATAACACAAAATACTAACATAGTATAAGTTTCTCACTGTTAATCCAGTTGACAATAAAAGGCAATAAAAAAGCAATAAAATACAATATAATAAGCAGTGAGTCTTGTTAAACGCCAGGATCTTTCCTTCACATGGGCTGACTACTGAAAACATTCAACATTTTTTTTATTATTTGGGGTGATCTACTGCATGTTTTCCCATCCACATCATTTGATACTCAGTTATGATTCTCCAGGACCTCTGCCCTGTTAAAACATGCTTTCTAAGGCCACGCAGAAGACATGTCCAACCCTGGACCTACACCAGCTGCATCAACAGCCTCCAGCATGTAAAACTAAAAACAAAAGAGCACATAGATTGTAAGGGAGGTACAACCATCGTAGGGATGAATCAAATCACCAAAGGGGATCGTTAAGTTAAAAACTCGACCTGCACGTTTCCCCTGACTTAAACCTCATCGCATCTTTGGTTTAAAACAAAAAAAAACAACTTCCATCTACTCTTTCTACTCACTTTCTGTACTTCCACTAGTCTACATGACAAATCCTTCTTGAACTAAATCCATCCTGACCTTTGTTTCTGTGCTTCACACAAAAAATAAAGTCCTCTCTGATCTCTTCATCACATCTTTCACACACTTTGTCCTCCGCCTGCAGCTACAAATCTCTACCTCACTCGTACGCTCAAATAAAAACAATAGCCGGCTAATTGTGCTCGGTCAACATAATGAACTAGTACACGCAGCTGGAGGGGGGTGCTGAGCACAGACCACAGATCCCACCTGTGCTGAGTCGAGTCTGGGGGCTGATAAGAGATCTCTAGCACAAGCGCGTCTCTGGTTTTAGTCTCAGGAATCCGCTGAGTCAGCGACAAGCTAAAACAAAACCGCCTTACTTAGCTCTTTTGAAGAGCTGCGGGTGAAATATTAACTAGTCCTACGCCTTAAATATCTTTGGTAATAAAAAAAAGTAAAATAAAATAAAAAAACTGCATCCCAACAGGATTTAGGAAAGGCAGGTACATTACAGGTCTTCACTAAATGGGTTTAATCCAGCTGAAACACGTTTTGGTTTAAACTCTGATAAAAAACAATGTGGCCTGCAGATGCTGGTAGATTTGTGTGGAACTGGGCAAACAGAAGGAACATATTAGATCTCAACTGTCTGATTTACCTTAGTTTGACTTTTGAACCCTAAAGAAGCGAGTCAGCTTTGCTCTGAAGGCCCTGCGTTTCTCCACATTCTCCAAAAACATCAAAAACAAATCCAAACTGGTAAAAAGGTAGTCTGGCTTTCCCCTCCACTTTAAGGAAATGACATACATAATTTTGTTATGAATCAAAAAAGGCACTTCCTACATTTTCCCTATAGTATCATACACATATATAGGACACACACTTTTCAGAAGATATAGTTGCCTGCGTTTGTTACATGCGCAAACAGTTATATATGTTAAGGGTATAAAGGTTCTTATCACTGAGTAACTTAATTATATATGTCAGTTTCACAAAAAGAGCTGGAGACAAGGAGCTTTGGACTCTTCCAGTAACAGCCAGACACCCACCAGTTTCACACCTAAAACTTAAAAAATATTAATAAATAAACAATAACGTTTTTATAACAAGACCCTGGTTTGTTTCTTCTTTTTAAAGGAAGTAAAGATCACAAAAGCGTGTGCTCTATGTGAGTTTTTAAGGTGCTTTTGTAAACTCCTATTCAACATGGGTGGTGGACAAAGAGAGCCAACGAGTTTCTGGTTGCAGCGTTTGTGATTTCAACTTGCCTTCTTGCTAAATATGTAAACATGTTGAATGCAGCAAAGTCTACGGGCGGGCCGAGAAAGCAGACTGGGTGGCATTCCCTCGTGCCAACTCGGAGCCTCTCCTGTTCACAAAACCTTCAGCGAATTTGGCCAAATAACTGCACGTGTGTGTGTGCGTGCGTGTGTGTGTGTGAGCAAGAAGATATCTCATGATTCAAGATTTCAACCCAATTTGAAAACTTGCAGCCTCCCTACAGGTGAATCCCAGTAATACACTGGTCGTTAATGTCTGACACACACACATGCACGCACGCACACACACACACGAATCCCTTGCTGCTTTTCTCTCCACCGCCCGTTTTTTAGGTGAAGCTGCTGCTGATGTCCAGGGCTTGCTGGTACACCTGAGTCATGTCCTCCAGATCCCCCAGCAAGGAGAAGCTGCCATTGTCCCCCGGGGAGCCTTTTGCTTTGGGGCCCCGACTAATCTTAGGTCCCTGAAGAGGCGGAGCTGCCTGGAAGCCCTTGAAGTTGGCAAGCTGCAGCAGGTTTTCAGCGGAGACGCAGGCCCTGATGTTCGGGCGGAGGTGTGGGGTGGAGGGGTGCCACTCGGCCCCGCTGAGGGAACTCGGTGACAGGGACAGGACAGAGCTGTCCTCCCCCACTATACTGGAGGGCCGGCTCTGACTGCGCGACAAACCAGAGTCGGCAGGTGGAGGAGGTTCACCGATGATTCCCGATACTGCTGCTGAGGAGGGAGGCCCACTGTAGGTGGAGTACTTGCCGTTCCTCTTCAGGATGCCCTTTCTCCCCATGGCCCTTTTGGGCGGGGAAGTGGCTAACAGAGACATACTGGCTCCTCCTAAAAGCTCAGAGGACTCACTGCGCTCTGGGGAGGAATAGTACCCTGATTCCCGCTGCTGGTTGTTCTTCAAGATGCCTTTCTTAGGTAGAGTAGGTACCATCTTAGCCGGCGAGCCCCCTCCTAGACTTGGCTCCTCTTCCTCTCTTTCTGGGCTTGAAGCCTCCTCCCCACCTTCAGCTTGCTGAGGCAATGCTGCCTGACCCAGCTCCACTTCTCCAAGACTGGCAGACTGCTGCTCCTCAGTCGCCCTGGTCTTCAAAATGCCCTTGGGTCTCTTCAAACCTGGCTTGTCCTCTGCTCCGCTGAGGGACTGTCCGGCCTCAACATTTTCCTTCTTTGATTTTTTGGGCCTCTGGCGCATCATATGGGGAACGGCTGCAGATTTGGCTCCGGTACCTCGTGGCTCAGTACGGTTCTGCCAGTCGATGAAACGGGCCAACATGGGCGAGCCTCCGTGGTCTCGTTGGGTCTCGCAGTCACACACACTGTTCTTCCAGCCCCAGTTGACCCACCAGTGATTAGCTATGTCCTCCACGGTGGCTCGGCGCTCGGGATTCACCATCAGCATCCAGCGGATCAGTCCACGGGCATCTGGGAGGAAACAACCATCTATGAGATACCTCTTATGAGATGTCTACCACTACATGCAAACTATTTGGGTGTAACCCCTAGAACGAGAAGGTCTTGACATCTTGTTTGGAAGTTAAGACAGACAGAGCTTCCGACGCTACCTGAGGATTGTGTGGGCTCTTTGTAATCGCCGTTGCTAATCTGGCGAATGAGGTTCTTGTGGTCTCCCCCATCAAATGGCATTGTTCCATAGACCAGGGTATACAGCAGCACCCCGAGAGCCCAGCTGTCCACCTGGTGAAAACAAAAACCTGGTCACAAACCTGTTCCTTCAGTCCAAACAAACTCAGTGAAACATTATATATTTATAATATTTATGCAGTTGTGTAGGCAGAAAAAAAAAACGGAGGTGTGTTATGCAACCTAAATGCAGTCCTGCAAGCCCTGCTTTGATTAGTGATTCATAACAATAAAATGTGAATGAGCTCAGCTCTGCTGAATATTGGTTTAGAGCCCCAAGTTGTTTTTTTAAGTTTACACAAACAATAACAGGCACTCTAATGTTTTTTCAGGCCGGCTTCATACTTGGATATGTTTTAGGCACATTTCTGTAAAAGGACACCATAAGCAATACTTTTAGTTGTGGGAAATGCTTGCTTCCCTCTCTCGCTCTGTCAGGCAGAAGCAAAAACTTTCGAAGAACCAGTTTAATGAAATGTGACAGTCTAAGACGTTACATAAGACTTTGTGTTTTAGTGGCATGAAAAAGGCTATCAGTGGACGTGGTGGGAGTGGAAGGATAAAATGACCAGAACAGATAGCAGAGGTGGGATTTCTGCAGCTCCTGACAGAAACAGGAAGACCTGTCTCTCTCTCTCTGAAAGTGTGTGAGACAGAATTTGACAAACATGTGACTGTTTACAGAAAACATGTAGATGTTCTGAGAAATGCGTTTCTGATTGGGGGAAGCTAGAGCTCTGAGACAGACAAGGAAAAGGAAATCAGATAACAGTTAAGGAGCTGGTGTACTTCCTTTAGGACTCTGGACTTGCATCAAGAATGCTTCACTCTTCAGAAGCCATTGGTCTATTCTGGAGGGCGAGACAGGGTACATACTTTTGTTGGGTTCTATTTTTGCTGCCAGCGTTTGCTGTGATTTGTGGCCTTGACCCAGCTGAGGTTAAGTAATGTTGGTAGCAACTGCACTTGAACACCATTCAGTAAATGATTCTAATGAATGTCTAAAATAACCCCAAAATGCAGTTTCTCCTCTTTTTTGAGACAAAAACACTTGTTATATTTCCAGTTAAGCAAACCTTATTGAAGAAAACTTTAATTTATATCGTGCATGTTCTTTAAAGTTGTAAAGTTCATTTAAATCTGATTCAGATTAGGAGAAAGTGAGCACACAACACTCTTCAGTTCCTTACTTCAAAGGACCCAAACACCGTAGGAAGGCAACACTGGGGAGGGATGCCAACGGAGACACCCCCTGCCCCTTGTCTGTGCACTAATCTCATCAAAGACACAGAAAATGTGTGAATAATTCACCCAGTGACCCATAATCCCTTGTTAGGTAATATTATTAAAGACATATACACTACGTATACAGTAAGTGAAGGTCAGATTAAACCCCGAGGAGAGGTTATCTTGGATTATAGCATTTACCTCTTTGACACAACCAAATCTATTTGTTTAAAAATCTCACCTATGTAGCAAAAGCATGTCTGGGGCCCAGACTGAAGTGTGACAGTTTGGATCATTGAGCCTTACCTCTGGGCCACGGTATGGTCTCCCATTGACAATCTCTGGTGAAGCATAGAGCGGGCTGCCACAGAAAGTTTGCAGCAGTTTGTCCTTGTGGTAGAGGTTGGACAGCCCAAAGTCAGCAATCTGTGGAAACGTTTCACACAGACCACGAGGCTGTTAGTCCTTTGTGAGTAAAAATATCATCTGAGACGATGAAGCACCGACTAACCTTGATATTACAGTTTTCATCCAGTAGCACGTTTTCCAGTTTCAGGTCCCTGTGCACCACTCCGTTCTGAGAGTAAGCAAGAAGAAAGGAACTGAATAATGCATCTATCTGTATTTATTATTTATGAGCAGCCCTTTGTAATGTGAAATAACTTTCCTCTAACAAAGAAAGCTTGTAATTCTCAAGGGAAATCGAGGCCTTAATTGGTCTTGTGCCCTCTAAGGTCTTTATGTTGACATCTGCTGTGATTTTAGTATTAAAGGGACTCATGTGTCACACAAACGGGCCTGTGATTACCATCCTGTGCAAATGATGTTCTCACTGCATTCAAAACAAAACATGGCATTAAAGCAACAAAACATCTAGGAATTAACATGTGGTATTACAGAAAGAAAGAATCTAGCTCAGATGTGGAGAAATTACGTAACCCATCAGCCCTCTGCCAGCCTGCGCAGGATCCGCGTGGCATCTCGCATTGGTTAACGTCTGGCTCGTAGCTCATGTTCACATGACTCTGATTGGTGGATGCGAAGGAGAAATGATTGCTTGCTTGTTGTGTGTGACTCACACCACCCCACCCGGCAGGAGGCTGCGCTTGGTGGTGATGATTCATCACTCGTGGCTGTCTGGGACTCTTCTATCTGAGGACAATGACCTCAGTCCTATCTCCAGGGAAAAGCGGGGCAGGAGGGGATCCCCTCTGAACAAGCCCAGTGGCCTTTAGGGGCTTTGATAGGGGGTGGTGAGGTGAGGAACACGGGCTGACACGGGTGTGGCTGGAGATAAATCCCTCGGGAAAACCCTGGGGGGGTGAGGGTGTCTTGGGACGTCTTAGAACTGAATTAAAGCAGAGCCTGTTTGCTGCACTGGCCTGTAATCGGAGCATAAGCCTGAATTAAACTGGCCCGCGTCCTATCTTAACTCAAACAGATGACTGTTTCACACCAGCGTGCCAAGAAAAGCATGATGTGTAGGCTCAGCAGATTAGCTTGCAACAGTATGTGGCTGCCTGTGCGGTGCATGGTTAGTGTATGACAGAAGACACATTTTAATGCAATCAGCGGGGATTTTTTTTTTTTTTTTTTTTTGCTTTTCACCTTGTGGCAGTGGTGCACAGCAGAGACGATCTGTCTGAAGAAGTGTCGCGTCTCCCGCTCACTCAGGCGCCGACGCTCGCTGATGTAGTCGTACAACTCGCCCTTACTGGCATACTCCATCACAATCACAATTTTGTCCTTGTTCTCAAACACTGAAAAAAGATAAGAAAAAAAAGTAGCACCTTAAGTATGAGCCAACAGGGACAAAAGGACAACTCAATAAGATCATCTGGGTTCATTTTACATCCTAAAAACAAAAGAAAGTAACTTTTTGTTGTAAAGTACACTGGTTATGTTGGATTTGGGAGAAAATTCCAAAGAAGGACATCTCATCCCAACACCTCATGGGGTTACATCATCCAAACCCCACCTCATGAGTTTGGCTCCTATACACAACATTGCAGGGAGAGGCTGTTAACTTAATCAAACCCACTCTTCAGGGAACTAAACGAGCGAGCCGAAAAAACAGATCACAGATGAAGGAATAATGCTGAAATATTTCGTTGATTAAGTGATCAAGCAGCACAATAAGAGTAGATTCAACACATTTCAGCGTAACACCCAGTTGCAAATTTGCACAACACACTCCTGAGTCTGTCTTATTTTATCCATCTCAAATAAAAACACCAGACAAGTAAAGCTATAAAGACAGCTGATTCTTGTGTATTTCTGTGATGTGAATTATGGAAAGAAGCAAACTTTTAAAATCTTTATTTAACTTTTCCCATCATTGTTACTGTTTTGCCAAAGAAGTGACATTAAAGCAACAAAACAACATTTTATTACACCGACTGAGTTTATGTGACCAAAGCAATCAAAAGTGCCAGAATAAGCTTTTTTACCAACGTTACATCACTCTCACATCCACTTGACTGTTGAAAGCACATCCTTTTAGCGTACGGGTGTGAAATATCTGCTTTGTGACATACTTGGCATTATGATAATGAGAGTTGGGTGAAGAGAGAAGGAAAGAGATAAAGACCAAGGGAACACCAAGGCCATGACATCAACGCCGTCAGCCAAGTTGATTTTCCCACACAGCAGGGTCACCAGGGGTGAGGGCCTCTACTTTCTACACCCATGAGTGAGCACCTTCACAGCCTGTCCCTCTTTCCCCCCTACCAGGACCAACTTTAAAGATATAATCCTCAACAAAAACACACAGTTGCTGAGTGATGGTAATGCTCCCTGATTGTGACTGTCTGGCTGCTTGGGAAATGGCAGAAGGGGGTAATCCAAGCACTCCGGAGGGCAGAGCAGATCCTGCCCTCTGATTGGTAGAGAGAGAGGGGACCCGGGGCGACATCTGCACTGAACCTTGATGGGTTTGTTCTTAGAGAGCCCGTTCGCAGCTTGCACTCTCATTTACCTTTGACCCCTAGCGGTGAAGTAATTACCTGGCTTACATAAGTTGGGTTTGATGCGGTCTGCTGGCTACACCAGCCACCACTACAGTCTCTCTGTCACTCACTGGGCTTTGTTCATGTGTCACACCCTCTTCTGATTAATTAGCACCTATTGTCCTGTCCACTGCGTTGGTGGAAGACCCCATACTGACAAGATAGGAAGAAGATGCAATGATGCAGACAATAACTAATGAGCATTTATACAGCACTCTTATTCACCAATGTTTTTGCTTTGCTCACTTAATATTGACACTGTTGGTGGATGATGTCATAAAATTATTATGCAACCACACAAGACAAAATAAATAAAAAGTGATATATAAAAAAACAATATTCATCTTTTTCTATTTGCAAAAATAAATTTAAAACTTAAATATTTTTTGTGGAAATTCTGGAAATGTTATGATGAGGTGTGCAGAGCGAATCAGAACGTTGTTACATGCAACGATGGCAGCAATGAATCAAAGACTATTTTCAAAGTTTTTTCCCCCATCCATTCTGCTTTGCCAGCAAGTATTCCAATTTTACAAATACTGGTTTTTTGGTGACGTCTGCTCATTTACAAGCAACCAGCATGAGTTAACCCACCCAGTGGCTCTACCAAGCCATTTCCGAGTTCATACCCAAATGCTGACATTTGTTCAGTTCCTGAAATGCCCGACAAAATGGAGACACATGCACACAGCGAAGGTCTGGTAAAATGACCCTAAAGCTCTGACAGTGGAAATAGGCCTAACAGAAATCTGGGAATGGCGTTATTAGCAACATGAGCTAGAAACAATGTTCTTTTCAGCTTTCAAACATTATAGCAACTAATATTACAATTATTACTAATACTAATAGTATGTGTCTGATTTAATGAGATACACAGTGATGGAAGAGAAAATTGCAGTAGGGGTAAGGGCCGTGATATACTTGCTGTTTAGCGACGCGTACATGTGTTTAAAATGGCTGCCACGCGTAGCTTGCATTGATTTGAAGCATTGTTTGTGCGCGTCCCCCGAAATTAACGCAACACGACACGCCCGAATGCTGTAATATACGAGTAACCAGTTGGTGGAGTTGACAAAACGAGCGAGACACACTCACCATGGTGACTCCATCTCTGGTTTAGAGGTCTTTCACAACATCTATGATACAGCTGCTGTCGTTTTTCTGCTGTAATCTCAAAATTAACCAGTTAGTGATTTCTTTTATTGACGCCATGTTTGTTTTGGTTGCCCCGGCTCGCTATCCGGTCTGAGTACTCTCGTTTGCCCCCTATGAGATGATACATCTCAAGTGGTTTTATCCTCTTAAAATATAAGTTAATAAATAAATAAATAAATCAAACAGCACTCATAATGTAAAAAAATATATTTTTATAAGGAATATGTTTCAGAAGTTAGCTTTGAAGAAACTGTGGAGAAATAATTGTCACAGTTGTCACAAAGGAATTGTTTGACCTCATTTCAAGTCTTGTTAGGCTAAGCCTCTGTCTTCACACATACAAACACGATGAAACCATTTCATTTTGCTGTCTCAGTTTGAGCATTTATAGCAATCTATAAAGTTGAAAAACTGTTTAAAAAAGGAGTGCCCCAAGATGCAAAGACACGCCTAAAAACCAAAGTGCAAATCTGTTTCTAAATGCCCTACACAGCATGCTGACGGGCGCAAAATGCAAGGGAGTGGTAAAAATCAGTCCTCACACACACATCTGGTTCAGCTTTGGTTCACACAAGGCAGTTAGCGGAGGGCTGCTGGAGAGGGTGTTGCCGGATACACAAATCTCTGGGCCTCCTAAATGTCTAGCAAGCAAACCTGGGTGGAGGCCAGGCCACAATAGTAAACGTGGGTTTGAGGAGAAACACCAAAGACCCAGAGAAATGAGTCTGGCAGAGATTGTCGGGAAAGTTGGTTGCTTCTAAAAAGAAAGACTAACAGAAAGTTTATAATGTGCTTTTAATTGTTCTCAAACAAAACACTTAAAATCTAGTTGCATCTTAGCCCTGTGGCTAACTACGGCCACGTTCCCATGACAAATAGAGATGTGTGTTTACATAAACATTAGTGATAGAGATCAGCGGACTTTGAAACTGAACAAAGGGCAGAAGATGCCCCAGTTTGTCACTGTCCTGAAAACGGCACTGGCACAAGTCTACAGATAGTCACAAATCATATAAAACAACTCACCTCAGAGTACTTTGTGACTTTAACAGCATGCACAAGTCAGACAATATAAAAAGGGATGATTAACTGTTCAAAATTCAATGGGAATTGTTCAGTCAACAGAATTTTATTGTACGCTTTCCTCTGTTGAGGTTAAAGTCATTCAAAGGGGCTCAACCAAAATAAAGAAGGTCCCAAAGAATAAATATCAGTGCTGTCTGAGTCTGACATAAAGGCTTTGATATTTGCAGAGTTGCTTCCTGGGGTAGAATTATGTTGCCATTGCCCAAGGGAAGGCTTACAGCCTTTCCTCCCACTGCACAGCACTGGACCAGAGTCAGACAGGGTGCAAGCCTGGGCCACTGAGGTCAGTCTAGTGATTCCCAAGCTGTACACACGTGCACACAGACATTAGTGTACACATATGTGTGTGCAAACGTGCACAAGTAGTCTGGTTCCCAGCTGCAGTTGCCTCTAAGTATCAGCAGATGTCTGGCCCTGAGATCAAGACCAGAGAAGACAACGGATGAGACCTCTCAGATGTGGGAAAGGCAATCCCTTAGAATATCACCCCTCTTACAAACACAAAGATTCATCACACACATGCACACATTCAGAGAAATCCAGATGCACACTGCCAAAGCCATCAGGACTTTTACTAGCCCAGGCAGCCAGACAGGGAAGATGAATAACATCCCAGTGCTGCAGCCCGGGACTTATTATGACACATGCATGTCATAATAAGACAGTCCTGCAGCTTGGCCACAAGTACTACATGAGTTGGAGGAATGAGGAATACTGGATGTATGTCTTTGTTAATGTGTGTTCAGGTTGAACATGTCTAGAATGTGCCATTTAACATTTATGTTAAACAGACATGTTCCAGATTCTTACCTTCGTATATAGAGATGATGTGTGGGTGGCGGAGGGATGACATAATTTCAATCTCTCTGCGGATGTGCACCATGTCCTGTTCGTCCTTGATTTTCTCTTTTCTGATTGATTTAATGGCCACCTGCAAACACACAGATGTTTCATCAGAAAATTCAATTTTCTTAGCGGTGGAAAATATGTTATAAACTATAATTTTTCAGTAGAAAGTATCATGGTTTTTTTCATTTATGTTGATTTTTAATAGCTGAGTTTTTACCATTTTGCAAGTTACTGAACAGTGCAATGAAACAATATCCCCATGTAAACACATCAATCAGAAAAAGGGGGAAATATAGGTCAAGTGACATTTCTGAACAGTTTTTGATCTGTTTGAGCAACTTTGAAACTGAGCAATACATGCAACAAGGCCTAGGATACTGTGAAGACATTCAGCATTGGCAGATCTTCAACGCGGTCCTAATACCTTCATATCACCCACCACATCCTTTGTAACAAACAAGAGATTCTTATATCAATATAGAAATATGTTTCAGTTTAAAAGGAAAAATGACCAAAACTAAATCTGTGGCATGAGACAGCATTTAGGTCACATGAATTATCTTATCAGTGAACTTTAACGTTTACACAACTCTTGCACAAAACATACTGCACACCACGTGGTGCCGGTCTCAGTGAAAACCTGTTGGCCAAAAACATCTGAGGTTTTAAAGATAATAGAAGTCCAAGGCCATTGATCAATATGTAAACAGGTACTTTTCAGAATTCTAACTGGGGCCTTGCAGAGACGCCCCCAGAAAAATTTGATAAGGGTGGCCACGGTGTCAGAGAAAATTTTGGGGTGGCACACCAAATTGGTCCTTGTGGTAACTTTTAGTTTAGCCTGTGGAAATGCATTGCATGCTCCTTTATACTTCTTTTTTTTTTCCAAATAAAAAACAATATGCATCCAAAACACTTACTCAAATTTGAGAAATACAAAAATTTCAGAAAATTACATTTCAAATATTTTAATTGTTATTTCAAAATTTATTTTAGAATTTTATTTTTTTTTATAATTCACCTGTTGCTGTCTTCACAAAAGACTATGGAGATATAAACTTTTTTTTTTGAAAATGGTGAGCAGCAGAAGCATTATTCTAGATTCTGATTATTTCTTTACTCATTAATTGTATTTTTTTATTGGGTTTTAAATTTATGTCTTGATTAAATAAGATGAATTTATGGTTTGTTTGAACATTAAAATGACTTGTTAAAGAACACTGATCTTCCCTGGAGTGGCCAGCAAATTTCTAGGGGTGGCCATGGCCACCCCTTGGGGGCACCATGGTGAGTACTCCTAGCAGATATTAGATAACATATTCAGCAGTTGAAACAGTAGCTCGCCTTAGCATTCACAACAAAGTTACAAGGGGCTACTGAAGTCCAAAATCACTTATTTTATTTTATTGAGATCCATGTACAAATATCAGTGAGCACTTTAGCTACAATATGGCCATATTATTTACTTAAAGCAGCATTCCGCAACTTTGCAGTTATATGGTCTCTGTCGCCCTCTAGAGGCTTGCTGCGTAACGTCACTGTCATTAAATCTCTCTCTCGGGCATAAAAGGCATGTTTACATTCCTAATGTCAGGCAAAACAACGAAAACAAACTTTTCCACCTCCACACATTGAATAAATAGTTTTATCAGGACTGTATAACAACTTTCTGCCCGACCAAACACAATAACCCTGGCAAAGTCATTTATTACTTACCTAGCCATTAGCAGCACGGCTAGGTCAGAGTCCGTAGTTCATGCCTTTCTTTCTAAAAGAGCTCTCCAGCGAGGAAAAGACGGTCCAATAATAACTCTGGTCTTTGCTCTTGTTCTATCATGTTCTTTTGTTTTTGTCCTAGATTCCTCTGATAAGGGATTTCTAGCTTTCTTTGGTGAATCTGCCGCTGCTACAGCGAGTCTACGTTATACAATTATGGCAAGCCAAAGGCAAAAAACATGTGCGTTCTAAACTGGCATTAAGTCCGCCAAAACGCTTGTTCAACATGCGCGTTTTGGCGGACATAATGCTCGCTTTTAGAACACGCGAGTTTTCTGATTCCCTTCAGATTCAGCCCAGCTCTCTAAACTGCCATAAAGTAGAGGAAGAACTGAATCACAAACCCCAAAAGATCACCAGCATCAGGAAAATACTGCTGAGAGGAAATAAGACCCATTTGACATAATTTCACTAATAATACCACAGTCTTCCTGTCTGTATAGACGTCTTTAAGAAGACACTAATCACTCCCCAGCATCTTATTTCAGTCGTTCTAATTAAGACCAGCTATTGGCCGACATTTACAGCAGCTTGTAACCAGAGTTTCATGGAGATGAACATAAGTCTGAGGCTTAACAGTTACAAACAACACTTGATTTGACGATTTTTCATCATCACTGCAGCACCACTTGCCACAACAGGATACATCCAAACCACTAACCTATGCACTCCACAAATGAGAGGTTAGCAGCCTTCTCTAAATAAACCAATTGAAAAGTACACAGGGTAGTCTAATTCTAGCCTAAACATTCTGGATCAAGGCCTGATTTTCCTTTGATCAGGTCAGTATAGAGTCTGCCCACTCAAAATACTGTTAGTTTAAACTTTTGTCCTCCCCTAGCTAAGCTGCTGCCTTTGGAGGCAGCAGAAACCACAGGCAGTAGTGAGTGCCAAGCTAATTACCATGTACATCAATAAAAATAACCCCCAATCCGGAGTAGCTGCCTTCCAGGCCGAGCCTTGATTACACCGAATTTCAAGAAATTAGACTGTAACAAACAGCCTGCAAATTCATGAGCAGTACTCTTAACTAGTAAAAGTTGTTTGGGTCTTAGCGTGTGGCTTCTTTTACCTCATCAAGATTTTCACAGATCCTCAAATCATCAGTAATATTTCTGACTTAAATGTTGTACAAACAATTGAAGTTAACCTAAAGAAGAAGATGTATCTCTCTCACGCTGGGTTTGAGACAAAGCCAGGCATCACTTTGTGAGCATCTCCTCCAGTTCCCATGCCCAGACCCTGATGTGGATCATTAAACTGGACTGCAGATCAGTCCTTTGCCAGACTGGCTTACACAGATACGCTTGTCTTTAAGTGGATCCCCATTACCGTCACTCACAGTAAGCAGGTGCTGCACTGCTGCTCACGCCCCTGTCAGGTATCGGTCAGACCGTCCTCCCCCCGCCTCTCCGACCTTTGCTCCCAAAACGACTTGTTTGAAGTGAAAGTCGGTGGTTCGCTTCAGTAGAGCCTGACATCTTCCAGTGCTTTCTCAGGCTATTAAAACAGATGAAGCCCTCACCACAAGCTGAACTGTCCGTGCATTGTTTGAAAGCTCATGATCGTCCGTTGCGTTGGCTGTCGAAGTTTAGAAGGGAGAGGGGGAGAAACGGGGAGGAAGAGGCCTGCCACCTTTTCCAGAGAATTTTGTTCTCCAGCACAGCCAGGAATCATAATACCTCGTCAGCGGCACCACAGATAGCAGAGGAGAGTTAATGTTTTTCCCTTTTGTGTACCTCCTCATTGAAGCCATTGCTTGGGAATGATGTAATCTGCCTCTTTAAGCTCACATTTGTACGACTGTATCCCTTTCAACTGAGGCAGTCCCTCTCTTGTTATTGTGGTGGGTTTGCCTGTATTCCTGCGCTGACTGCTCACCTCCGCCTGATAGTCCCTCCATACACAATATTAACCTTCCCCTCCTATTTCATTCCCTCCTGTGGATGGCCTTTCATGTGTCAATGTCCATTTTACCTTTGGCTGTCACCACTACATTCCTACTGCAGTCTAGATGTGATTTAATGCATAATAGCTCACACATGTACTTCTGTGTCTCCAACAAGCATACAAGCATGCAGCACATCCTCTCTTGGCATGCGCAAACACACAAGCTTGTCACATTTTCATACGATGACCTCTTTGATCAATCACGTAGCTTTGGATCGTCACTGAAGTTCCCAGGATGGCCATATGGCTTTCAAGATTAAACAGCCACTCCGGTCTTCTTTCACTGATGCAATGAATGTGTCCGTGTCTAATCAATCTTCCTGAAGTGCTTTTAGTTTAATTCCATCACAATCACACATACAAAAACATCCTCTACTTGGGTCGGAGGAAAGATCTGGGAAAAGGAAGAGCAAAGGGCGATCACAACACGACAGTCTCGCCCAACTGTTGAATCTGCCACATGGACACAAGGGACTTCCTCTGGGTCAAAGGTCAAGTAAACTCTAACAACACAGATCCATGTGCTGTTAGTAACAGAGCATGCTCTGTTACTTCTTTAAGAACTCATAACATAATGTAATACGAGTCAATGTTGTGATATTTTAAAATAAAAAAGTGTTTGTGTGTTTTATTGTTTGGGATTGTAATTGTTTTTTTTTAGACTCACATTCTAAATAGAATGTTTTACATTCCAAGGAAAAGAAATTTTCCAGGAACCATCTAAAGCCATCTGAGCTCAGAAGAGAAACATTTGAACCTTTCCAGGAAGTAAAAGTATTGCACAATTTTAATGAAAAAAGAGAAAGAAATTAAATACTACACAAGTGGAACACAAGAAAGACGAGCTGGAAGGGGACAACCCTTGTTGACCTGTACTGATTTTTATGGAAGTTTCCATCCGCTCTGCCAGAATGTGCACAGGGGTCACATTTAGCTAGATGTGGGTGTGTGAGGGTATAACAGGTGCCTTTTAGGCTTCTAATTTTAAAAACAGGCACAAAAATGACCATCTGACCCATATACACCCAGTAAAACATTAACTGATCAAGTGTTGAGCACACTCAACCTGTTAGATTTACAACAGACAAGAAAAGGTTTTATGTCCCTAAGAGTTCCAGGTTTTTGAGGCACTTCATAAGCATGCTTCCAAGCATTTTCCACCACATAAACAGCAGATTCAGTTTGTCTCAGGAAAGCATCTGAACTTTATTCAACTTTTGATCACAGTAGTATAAAGTACTTTATGTCTTGGGGGAACTTTTGGCTGCCTTTTATGATGCTAACTGGGTTCACACAAGTGGCATCAGTCTTGTCATTTGCAAGATTTGAACTCCAGCATCCGGTCATGAGGCCCTGCACAGAACAAGGCGTGTGCAGCACAACTCCCATGGTCCCATGGGCCTTATTTTTGAGCTCAGGGGGAATTCCCAGTGGAAGGGGGGGGCGTGTACACGCCTCTGAGTGCATGCAACACTCTGAGACCAGAGACATTTATAGTGACTATTCATCATGACAAATCATGAGGCTCACTAAAAGCAACCTGACAGTATGGCTCTGCCATTCCACATTGTCCAAAACAATATAGTCATAATGCACAAGAGATGCACCAGAATTTGGCTGGTGACTGGATTTGGCCAAAATCCAACAGGATCAGACAATCTGAGACTCAAATATACTCCCCACCTGAATGCACTGCACATAACAATGCAACATTTGGTAAAAAATAAAAAATTCACAGGTATTGTCAACATCTCTCATAAGCTCACCTCTCTGCCTGAGTGCCTCTCTATGGCCTTCTTCACTTTTCCGTAGGTGCCTCTCCCCAGCGTCTCCAGGAGCTCATAGCGGTGTTTCAGGTTGTGCTTGTGGTGGTGTTTCTTCACACCCGAGTTCCTCCGTCCATCACCACTGGCCGGGGTCCCCTCAGGTGAGCTGCCGGCAGGTGAAACCGGGGATGCGGGGTTGGAGAGGACAACCCCCGCCGGTTTGCGCGCTGCGCCGCCTTGGCCTCTCTGGGAGTCGGGACGGGCCGCCCCCCGGTGGGGTGATAAATAAACGGTCTCCATCTCTCTAACGACCTCCCCACTCTCTAACTTAAAATCTATTACCTATAGGTCTAATAATAGTAATAATAAATAAATAACTTACAGGAAATAGTGATATGTTATCACATGAGGAATCTATTATTTACTGATTGTCTTGGTTGATCGATTAACTTAATTAAAGCAAACACAAACTCCTCTTAATTCATATTGTTATATAGTCGATACGAATGAATTAGCCACTAATGCAGCATTAAATAATCGGTCTATAATAACCTAATACATGCAATAGCTGCATACAAATGAATTATAGTGCCAATAATGTAATAAAATATAAACAGTAGTCAGATTTTGACAATCTGAGCACACTTTCGACTTAAATATATTGGCTATAAAAGGCTCTAAATCTAAGATCTATCCCATTTAAAGGAGAAAAAACTAAAGAAATGAATTTCCTCGCTGCTCAGCTGACAGGTATAATCTATCAATGGTTAATTCTACGTTGCTCACATCATCTGTCGTCCTACACGCTGCCAACATCACAAAAAAGGCGAAAAAGCTGCGACAAAACCGGCGTTTTGGGTGAAGATGACCCTCATCGTGCCCACGGCCCAGGTGCAGCTCCTTTCATTCATCAGGAGTCTGTCTGTTGTGCGCCTGCAGGCTCCGTGCGGCGGTCGACGGTGGCAGAAGCGCGCTGGGATCGGACTCTATCTCACAATGAGACGTGGTGGATATTGCCATGGTCGTTTCGCTGCGCCCCTTCTTTTTCCGTGTGTGTGCCCTTCTTCTTGCGTCTCTCCTTCCCTTTCTCTCTCTATCCTCCAGCGTGAGGGACCGTGAAGAAAGAATGCGAGATGATCTGAGACCGGAGGCGGAGTTTAGCCAGACCTCCTCCTCCTCCTCCTCCTCCTCTCCTTCCTCCCCTGTCTTTTTGCCTTTTCTCCTTCGCACTCTCACCCACAGACAGATAGGGTCCCATATGAACTGCACCCAATCCAGGGGCGTAGCCAGGAATTATGTGCGCAGGGGCGCCCCCATATTTTTTAATGGGAATATTAATGTATAATATGCTTTTTTTCCTTTTAACTGTTTTTTGCATTTAATTTCATATGACCAAAATCCTTTACTGACTTTTACTAAAAAAAAGCTGATTTTGAACACCATTCATAAAAATTGACCAAAAACAGAAACAATTAGGCCTAATGAAGACAGATAGATAGAACAATACTATCGATAATGAACAATTGACTTCTGCTATAAATGATAGCAAACATTGTTAATTCTGTACAAAAATCACAACACTTTTCGTTTAATTTTGACTTAGCTTGCACACTGTGGAGTCAGAAAGTTGCTTCTCCCAAGCAATAGAGTGCAAATAATAGAATACCTGAGCTGAGAAGTAGTAATTTTCTGAGACATATTTAATTAACCTTTAACTGCTCATTAAACATTTTTAGATAAATGTCATGTTATTAACAAACTAGAGTATACAACAACATATTAACTAATCCAGCTAGGGAGGGGAGACCAGATCTTTATTTGAGAAAAGAAGGAAAAAAGTGACAAAATAAGAAAAACAATGACAAAAATATGAAAAATGTTTTTGCATTATCCTTTTAATTTTGAAATCAAAAAGCTCATTTATGTATTGTGATATATATTTATGTGCTTCTTACAGCTCAGATCATTGTTCAAAGCACTCGTACATTTTCTGTTATAGCAGTTGTGCAACTTTTGTGAAAATATGCTCTCTCCCTCTGGCTGGTGTAGCAGTAAATATGATGGTACTTTGGTGTTATAGACACTATGATGCAACAAGACAGTATTGCTGGTCATGCAAATTTCTAAGTGAATTGCAGAATCATTTCCTTACTATCGATGCAAATTGCTTCAGACGTATGAGCTCCTCATAGCTGTGTAGCAGCTAAATAGAAAGGAGAATAGTTGGGTAAATTAAACAAGGAATGTTTTATTTCATTGCATGTATTTATCATACAAATGAGGTTGGTATAGTTTCTAGTTATAGCAGATAAAGAGACAAGTTTCTGATTCAGAGTTTTGCTTAACCAGCTGCTGACTGTGGCGCTCTCATTCATAAACAGTTCCACTACCGCCCTCTTGTGGTCACATTGCAGAATTCAAGAAGCAAGGAAAAGGCCCTTTTGTCATCTTGAAAGCAAAGCCTAGTGTCCTATAGTGTGCTACTTTTAACAATCACATAAATACAGAGGCTGAAAACCTTAGAAAATATAAAATAAAACCACCTATTTTTCAACTAACACATTTTTCCAAAAGTACCTGGCTGCAGAAAGATGGTGCATGGAGCTCCATTACTCAACAGCAGTTACGTTACCTCCATAACTTATCGGAAGTGATTATTTGACCCTAAAAGTCACGTGACCTAAAGTCATGTCACCTTTTTTCCCCTTTAATGAAAGTAACAAAAAATATACACAAACGTATTCTAAAAACTCAAAGAGCTTCGAAAACAAGTTTCTGCATTCAAACTGGATCAAATGATTATAATTTTTGCAGCTGATGATTGTTTCTTTTACATTCAAATTTGCAGAGCAAAAAACACTTTGGAAACATTATATGGCCCTCAATAATAATAACAGACAGATGGATGAGTGGTTTACAGTAAGTTGATAACTATGACAGAATGAAAATGGTCGAGTCGAGTAGATGTGGTTGATTGCTTTTTAACATGAAAAATTAATATTAATATCATATTTATTTGTTTTAAAAGTGAGTTGCTGTGGCCTAGAAAGAGCCATACATGCTTATATCAGCTCCCATTTGGACTACTGCAATGCTCTGTATACAGGTATAGCACAAAAAAATCTTGCCAGGTTGCAACTAGTTCAAAATGCAGCTGACTCACCAACAGCCCTAGGCGACAACACATCACTCCAGTTCTCTCATCACTTCATTGGCTCCCTGTTAAGTTCAGGATTGAAATCAAGGTTATAATTAGCCTGGCAAGCCATCCTATATATGTGTACTCTGCAAAGCAAGAATTGGTCTAGTTCACTAGGCTAGGTTATAATGTTTGCTCTGGTAAATTTTATCTACATGTTCTGAGATCTAAATACAGACAGAGGGGGGATCACTCATTTTCAGTGGCTTCTCCAAAGCTGTGGAACAAACTGCCACTTGACCTGTGCATGACTACTGATATCACTTTGTTTAAATCTGGATTAAAGAAGCACCTGTTTCACATGGCTTTTGAATATCCTGGAGTGTTGTAATCTGTGTTTAATCTTGTGTTCTTGATTTTGGCATTGTTATCTATCATTGTGCCATCTTTAAAATGGCTATGATTTTTATTACTTTTTATAGTGGTTCTTAATTATTTTATTGTTGTTTTTAATGGTTCTTTTATCCATGTTAAATGTTAAGCTCTTTGGGCCCCCTCCGGGTAGTGTAAAGCACTATATTAAAAAACACTGATTGATTGATTGATTGATTGATTGATTGATTGATTGATTGATTGATTGATTGATTGATTGATTGATTGATTGATTGATTGATTGATCACTATTAGACACTCATCTATACAGGTTATCAGCAAAAAAAGTTGATTAAGGTGTTAATTGCTTTTTAAAGAGCAAATTTAGGTTAGAGCCCCCCCTTGAACCAGTGTTTAGAGAAATATAAATAAAAATGTACACATACATACATTTTTTAGGCATTTGGAGTCGTTTTTGTGAGAAATGTTTTTTTTCTGCCGGACCGTAAGTGACATAGCCGGAAGAAGACCTATTTTTTAAATATTTTATTTATTTATTTATTTATTATTTTTATTATTTTTATTTATTTATTTTTCTTTTTAAGCCAGAAGACCTGTCAAAGAAAATTATCACAAGTCCACCCAGGTGTAAACAACACGTTACCCATGACAACCCTTCACCCTTCCACGTGACCACACGCACCTGCGCAAGTTGTTACGTATTGTAACCCCAGATTCTATGAGTATGGCGTAGCCCTTTAAGCCACGCCTATTGGATTACGTCATCGTACCTTATCCTATACTGAAACATGTAAACAGTCGGAGGAACAGAACAATATAACATAGCGGACAGATATAAACACACATCTGAGTGCTGCCAACAGGCAGGATCGGGAAAGACTGTCAACGCAAAAACCACAACATATGGTCACAAAAAATGGCTGAACCATGCCATATGAACATCCAGACCATAATTATGGTAAACAATCATGTAAACACCATACAAAAACAAGCTACAGTTCAAGTTGAACAGTGAGCCAGTACCAAATTGGCTGAAAGGCTCGCAGATACGTCCCTGAGGTAGAAACGGACAAAAGGAGACGGAGAGGACCATGAAGCCGCAGTACAGATGTCGGAACCAGCGTTGAATATGCCTCATGTGAAGTAGGCCCAATGGGACGACAACATGACCCACAACCATCATTCCTAAAAGTCTCATAACCGTGAGAGTAGTAACGACGCGTCGGGGATGCACACGGCTGAGCATCGCAGTTAGGTCCACAATCCTGGGTTGGGATAAGCGGGCTCTCATGGTTCTGGAGTTCAGATCCACCCCCAGAAACGTGATCACTTGGGAGGGAGCTAGCGAGCTCTTGTCCCAATTGATGGAGAACCCTACCTGAGTCAAATGCGCCGCTAGTTTCTGTGTCTGTAAGCGCGACTCGGACTCTGATCGGGTCAGGAGGAGGAGATCGTCCAGATAAAACAGGAGTCTCATGCCTGCTGTGCGTAGCGGCTGTAGGGCTGTCTCCAGGCACTTGGTGAAAGTGCGAGGAGCAAGAGAGTATCTGAACGGGAGCCTCGTATATTGGTACTGAGTCCCATCGAACGAGAAACGGAGAAAGTTCCTGTGTTTCGGAATTACAGGAATGTGAAAACATGCGTACCTCAGGTCGATGGAAGTGAAACAATCGCCGGGGTGCACATAGCTTAGAGCTTACTTGATTGTTAGCATGTGAAAATGCTTTACCATAATGAAGCTTTTGAATGTTGACAGATCCAGAATGGGTCTCATGCCTCCGGTCTTCTTCGGAACCAGGAAGTAACGGGAATAATACCCCGTGTTCTCCTCTCTGGGTGGAACCCTGGAAATGGCTTCCTTGTCCAGGAGTTCTCGTAATTCCGACCGAAGAGCTAGCGTCTGAGCCACTGATGTTAGCTTCTTTTCGACAATCCCCATGAACGGGGGAGGGCGTGACTGAAACTGGAGCCTGTGACCGTAATGTACTACATTGCGAACCCATGGGCTCATGTGGCAAACACGTGACCAAACGTGTGCAAAGATGGAGAGGGGATGTGCGCGCGGGACTGACGCAAGACGCACGTCTCTGAGCCAATGAGGAGCCCTTACCGCCGTCGCCGCTTCCGCACGGTAGGCGGGGGCGACCCATGGAGGGCAGTCCTCGAAAGGGAGGGGTGACCGACGTCAACGCGGAAGAAGGAGATCCCCCCGAGTTTTCCCGAACAGCCGGAAGTGTGTTCGGCCGAGGTCGGGCACAACCTAAAATGGCGGCCGTCTTCGGCGAAGAGTGTGTCAGGGAGACTGCCTCATCGTGCAGACTCTCATCACCCGCAGAAAAGGGAAAACATATTTTATTAGCTTGCACGTACAAGAGAGATACCGAGAGCGGGGTAGCTAATGGGCTAAGCGAGGAAATTGAACCTCTCGCTAGCTGTGAGGAGTGCGAAGCAGCATGCACTGTCGATGCTAATCCTACGCTAACATTATCTAGGTTATAACCGACTTTAACACCATGTGTGGGGAACGTGCGTGACGAGTGAGCAGAGTGCCCCACTGAATCACCTGATAAACTCTGTTCAGAAACCATTCCATTGTTTGTCGAACACAACTTTATTGTGGAATCACAATGAAAATTACCACACATATTCCCCCCCAAGGAGTCATTGTGTTGGCCTCCGAGGAGGCTGGTCCTGGCTCAGGGCCTGCCACCCAGGAGTGGAAGGTCGGCTCCTGCGGCGTGGAGGCTGACAGTGAGAGGGTTCCGGGCCGTTTTGCCTCCGTTGGCGGGACCGCTGGGCACGGCGGTCATCCCATGGCCGAGATTTGGCTACATAGCGACGGTTAGCAGGAGGCTGCACCAGGTCCCTTACCGTGGCTGAGAGCTCGACAGTTTTCTCAGCGCTCTCAATGGCCGAGCGAAACTGGGCACCGAACAGGGCATCTGGGCTTATCGGGCCGTCCAGCATGTTCTTCTGAAGCTGCTCCGGTGCGGAAATGAGGGAGCGCAACCACATGTTGCGCTGAACCATGATCTGCCACACAGCGATGCAGGAAGCACAGATCAGGTTGACGGCAGACAGGTTGAGGATGGTGTCCGCCGTCTTACAGATCAAGTCCTTCTTTCCTTCCAGGAGCTCGGAGTCTTTGACGAGCCGGGACACGTTGGAAGCTAGGAGAGCTATGTTGCTTGAGGCTGCACCTGACTGGGCAGCACACTGATGAGCACGATCCGTGAAACGTGCGTCAACTCGGTCATACTTGGACACAGGCACGACTCAGTGTCCAACCACCTTAGCTTTAGCTCCTAGCAGGGACACTAGGTCCGGTTCAAGTGGTGGAACCGCTGGAAAACCATTGTCCGTGAACACCTGCACTTTGGTGATTGGAACAAAGGCAGAAACCGGGGCCTTCAGGCGGGAAGGCTCAGAGTAGGAAGCAGTCCAAAACTCCATAGCTGTTGGAAACAGTCACCAGACTCGGACCCAGCGACGAACAACTCCATGGGTGGAGGTTCAGACGGAACATCGTCGACGGGGGGGGGGTAGCGTAAACGGCCCCCTGGAAATAGTCCACATGACGGCGCTTCTCTTCGGAAGAGAGAGGTGAGCAGAAAGCACCTGTGCGGCGAGGGCCATGCCCGCGTGAACCGGTCCAGGCAGCGGAAACACTTAGAGTGCAGGTCGTCTGGGAAAATGTGTGCCTTTTAGCAGGCGTCACATGGTCTAACCGGAGTAGGCATATTGGATTTATTGAATTCTTGTGATAGCTAAAGGTGAAGATGAAAAAGGAGGCGATTGAGGGGTCTCAGTCCCTAATATAGGGACGGTGGGACCCGCCTGGTAGGCGGGCGTACATGAAAACTCTTCAGTGATAGGATAAGGTACGATGGCGTAATCCAATAGGCGTGGCTTAAAGGGCGGAAGTCATACGAAATAGAACGAAAAGTTGTGCTCGGTATTTGATGTTTTCTCTGGAGTACACGGTAACGTCCAATTATCCATAAAAACATTTGTTTGAATTTTAATTTCATGTATGAAGCGCTATTAGCCCGTCTCTAAGGTAAGTTTTAGCTAACTTACCATTTGAATGTGGTAAAACACTAGCTTAATTCATATTTTTATTTATTTACTTACTTACATTTTATTGTCATTAGGTGAAATATTATCACGGTTAAACTGTAACGTTAAACTGTAATGTTCAGCCATGTGAATTCATGTTTTGAGATAATACTTCTGTTTTTGCAGAAATGCTAGCTTCAGTGAGGTGGCTGCTGTCCAAACTGGTTTCTCCACTGTGGAGTACAGTTGATGATGTGAATGTAGGCATCCTCTCAGATAGTTCATGTAAGAGCTGACACTTTTATACATCCTAACACATCCTCCTTCGACGCCACGTTTAGGTTTTTTTATCACCTGTTTTTTGTGGCCAGGCTATGAGGACGTTCGTCACCTGCGGGGCAGCGTGGTCACTCAGCTCTGCCTGGACTATGGCCTGATAGACGACTCGATCTTCTTCACTAGCTCTGAGGTTCTGGGCGGAATTGCTCTGAAACAAGGAGACCTGGTGAACTGCATAGTAGTGAGAGGTGGTACTGAAGGAGGATGGAAAGCTTTAAGGGTGAGGAAACCCTGCTTCACCTGCAGCTTTAATTTAGATTTAACTCACAAACAAAAGAAAGAACACATTTCTTTTTCAATAGAAGATGTCTCCCTTTCGGTGGTTTATTAGGTACGGATCGCAGGACTCTAATGGGTTCTAACATCTTTTGGTTTAATAAGATGCTTAAAAGTGATGAAGGCTGTAACAGGAAGTGTTCTCAAATCTCACTCACATTTTGGCGTGCTTAAAAATCCTAGCATGTGATTTTGGCAAAGACGTAAGACCTCTGACTGCACTGATTAATCTCGTCATTCAGGTGGAGAAGAGTGCAGATGCTTGGGACGATGGAGGAAGAACCTCTTTAGAAGCTGACAGTTTGCAGCTGCGTCCTCTCATCGGGGCTATCACATCAGTGGAGGGCGATGGTGGCTACATCAGTCAGACCACATACTTCTCACGCCAAACCCTTTTGGAAGGTACAGCTTATTAACATAAACATAACAACTACAGTAGGTCTATTGAAGGTAATTTATTATCCACAGCATGTAAAGATCCACACAAGCTCATCACTTTTATCTGGTATTTGGTTGAGCCAGAACGTTTATTTGACAAACACAATAACATCAAATTATTTACGACGATTGATGACGTTTTCAGTGAGTATGCTTTATGACTTTAATGTGTTTCTTACAGGGTATGAGCCGATGAAAGGGGACTGGGTCCAAGCCCAGTATTTCATTAACCCCGGCCAGTGGACCACCCAGGCTCATTCTGTGGCCCCGTTACGCTATAGCCGCTTGGACCAAGTAACTATCATTGTCATATGATATAAATACTTACTCAATTGAAATTCATGTCATATTTTACATGGTCAAAACATTAACATCCACATATGTAGGCACATGTTTCATTTCTAATTATTGAATCGTCTGACCCTAGGTCAGTGTGACCAGTGTGTATGGCAACAGCGGTGTGGTAGAGGACAGTGTTTTCTTCAGCTTGAGTTCTCTGATGCTGCCTACCAACTACCAGCCGTCAGTAGGAGACCTGGTCAACCTGGTAATGGTGGAGAGCAGTCAGTCTTTGTACAGCTGGAGGGCTCTGTGCATAGCTCCCTGCTCTCAGAGGTAGCTCACAGCTTTTACAGAAACTGGAGAATAATAATGTCTGCATGATAAATGTGATTAAATTGTGTTTAATTGCTGGCTCTATTGACAAAATGTTTTTTTTTTTCTTCTAGTTGCAGCAGCAATATTTCTGCTACACCTCTCACAGATGCTGAACTTAACCGGGTCTTGGAGAACAAAGAAGGGCTTGATGTTTCAGACTATGGCCAGTTCGGAGAGGTGATGCTTGGGGAGCGACATCAGCTGGTGTTCTGGATACAGTCAGTACTTTTTGTTTCTGAGTCCTTCTGGTACAAATGTGAAACTTTTGCATACTTAAAGAAATTAGTCATTAGTAGCGCACTACTGCATTTCACATGTTTTTCATTTCTTCCCGTTGTAACAGAAATAAAAGCTCTGAGATGCACACGCTGAAGTCTTGTGAATTTGCTGGCTGGGACTCTGAGGAGCAGTTCACTCTGGTTACTGTCAATAGCTCACCATCGCTCAGCCAGAAACAACAACCCTCACAGGAGAACGGGTCAGAACCCTCCGAAACACAAGTCAGAGATCCACAAGAGGCTGACAGAGAGAACGATGCAGTGCAGACAAACAGCATCCTTACGAGAAGAGAGGAAATGGAGGTGGACATACCACCTGGAGAAAGACACTCAATTGTGATAGCCGTCCAAGCAAAGTAGGTTATAGCCAAAAAGATTTTGTTGTGTCATCACCTTTAACGGTTTGCTCTGCTAATTTTAAATATTTATATTTTTTTTTACTATGACCCAGGACCCTGGGAAGCTGCACGGAGCTGCTGCTGCTGCATTTCTCTTCTTTCACCATCGGGAGGCTCCTGAAGATCACCGTTGGCTGTGAGGATGAAAACCTGCTGCAGCCCTCTGTGCCTTTTTGTCCCTTCCATAACCAGCAGCTCACAAACTCATCCCTTCATGTGGTCACCGTATCTGCTCCAAAAGATGCACCAAGGTATCAGACCAGCAGGTCTAAGTTATAAGACCAGTAAGTGATGCTAAGCTATGGTAGAATAAACTCGCTAGTTTATATTTAAGGGAAGATGCTCATAATTTGTTTGCAGTTCTACTAACATACTGATCACACTTGATGTATTAAGTTTAGATACAGTTAACTGATGTTTGCTTTTTAAAGTGAATAGATTTTGGACTTTTTTAAACAGCTTTTATAGTTTCTGGACTAGAGGACGTATAAATGCTGTTGTTTCTAATATCAGAGGTTGGGTAACCTTGGTGATGTAAATAATTTAGTATTTGTTTAAAGGTGCACTATGTAAGATTTCTACTGTGAAATAATCACAAAACAGTCTAATGTCTCAATCAAGTTGGAAGAAAGGTTATACTGAAACAGATTTCATTCTCAGCCAGCTGGGGGGTAGTCAGTTTTTCTCCTTAAAAAAAAAAGCGAGACATAGACTGTTTATGCTGTGAGGTTGCTGAATCTGCAGCAAACTAGCACATCAGCGTCAGCATTTATATTTCGACAACGGCAGGCAAAAAGCTCCAGAGTTGTTTAAAGAACCAAAGCCAGTAAACAGGAGCGACCTAGAAGTTATTTCTTGTACCCCTAAGAAGCCCTGGCATCTTTTTGTTTTACTTTAATATCGAGGGAAGCAGGTTAGAGGCCAACGTTGAACTAACAATGCTAACGGTGAATTAGAAGCAAATAGTCGGCTCTAAAAATATCTCAAACTACTTTTTCAATTACTAACAACTCGATATTACAGTGAAATGTGTGTGAAGTGAATATTGAGTCAATCGTGGTGTTTTACTTCCTTTAATGAGTCGTTCAAAACTATAACAGCAAGCTAACAGCAAGACAGTAAACAACCACACTTTCTCTAATGCCGGTGGCATTACCATAATAAGTGTAGTAAGTGCTCCCTACCTTAAAACACCTAATAGTGCTAACACCAGATATGACGATGTACTGTATTTATCTATTTACCAGCTTTCTGTGTATGACTCGTACTGGACATTTTCAGTGAATAATAATTGGGGAAGGCAGCAGGAATAAGGAGTAAATATAGTTTATGGTTTTTAAAACAGTTTCAAGCCCAAAACGGGAGACTTGACAGTTGTGAACCTGAAAATGTGGATGAACTCTGTCAATAAAGTCTTTTCACATCACAACTCTACACAGACACATGGACCACACTAAAACAACCCACAAATCACTGTGAGGTTCGGCAGCTTTTATTTTGAAAGTGATACACAAAACGAACCAGTCACGTGACTCAGGCAAACCGAGGCTTCGTTTGTCATCAGTCACGTGGTTTTCTGCAAAATGAAGCAAGCCTCGAAGCGGGGCTTCATGGACACGCCCCCTTCCTGCTCGATACAAGCCTCGAAGCCTCGCTTCATTTTTCCCCTCACTAGAGACACCCCCGCCCCGCTGTCACCGAGACAGGAGAGACGCTTCGCTCCAGCAGCACCTCCCGTTCTCATGCTTTCTTGTATTTTTAATTCCAAAACTTGACAGGATGTCCAGACAGACCCTGGACTGTCAGCGCTTGTCATCAGGAACGTCCTGACACAACGCTCACCGCCGCTGATGATAGGAGGCGGATTTAATGCGACATGACCGTTCAGACTAGTCGCTTTCAAAAAATTTGCATGTGTTGGAATCAGTACTACATAGTATGGTGTGAATACACCATCGTCTTTATTAACTATTTAAATCTCCTATACGTTTAATTAGGGTAACAAGCAAACAAACAGGATGACATAAAGGCGTTGACTGCTCACAGACCGGAGTTTTTCTTTTTTTAATGATTGTAATGTGTATCCAAAAGATGAACAACAATGTAGCTCAGTCAGTGTTTATGTCCTGAAAATCAGTTTGTCAAAAAAGCTGTTCTAACTAGATGTTCTTGTCTGGATAACTAGCAGGTTTACAAAAAATATATGAACAAAAACACATTTTGATAAAATAAAAGTGCATTTAAAACATGTTATGATAGTAGTACAATAGTAATTCAGTTCATTTTTCTTATATACAGCACTGATTCACAAAAGATGTCATCTCAAGGCACTTTACAGGAAAATTAATGTTTTTATTGGTAAATTTAGTCTAAATAAAATTTTTGTTTGGTACCAAAATTGACCTTTCGCCGAGCCCCGCCCCCCTTAGTTACTGTTGCCAAGTCCGACAATAAGTGGATCAAATACTGCATCTTCGCAGGATTCCGTGATGGAAAGAAGTAGACAGATGCGTGTCAGCGTCATTTTTTGGAGCAATTCCTCCTCAATATCATCCAGATCGAGGCAAAAGGGTTACAGTATGCAGTGGAGGGATATATTGGGCTATGTTCACACTGCAGGCAAAAGCGCATCAATTCCGCATGTTGACTTGCCTGTGACCCTTATCTGATTTTTTTGTGACAGTCTGAAAACAGCACAGATCCGATTTTTCCTAATCCGATCCAGGTCGTTTCAATATGTAGTACTGATTGCGACACATATGCGCATTTTTTGAAAGCGACTGCAGTCTGAACGGTCATGTTGCATTAAATCCGCCTCCTATCCGAAGTTTTTGCAGTCTGAACGGTCATGTCGCATTAAATCCACCTCCTACGTCACTGCTCAGCGGAGGTGAGCGTCGTGTCAGGACTTTCCTGAGGAGGAGCGCTGAAGAGCAGCACTGACAGAGGGATTCAGGGGTCTGTTAGCCTGGCAAGCCATCTGCAAAGCAAGAATTTAGTCTAGCTCACTAGGCTAGGGGTCTGTGGGACATCCTGTCAAGTTTTGGAATTAAAAATAGAAGAAAGCATGAGAACGGGAGGTGCTGCTGGAGCGAAGCGCATCTCCGGTCTCGGTCTCCGTGACAGCGGGGTGGGGGGGTTCTCCGTGAATGAACTTAATACCAAAACATTTTCAGGGAATACTAACTGGGGAAGACGGAGGGAATAAGGAGTAAAATTGTTTCCACCCCAAAACGAGAGACTCAGGTGTGATCCTGTGGCTGAACTGTCAGTGAAGGCTTTCACATCACAACTCCACCTCTCCTGGTTCTGACTGTGACTTCTTGTCTTCTGCGCATGCGGGTTGCTTTGGGGCCATGAAGCGTTCACACTGGAGAGTGTTTGATGTCACATTTCAGTTATAATGTGAACAGTCACACAAAAAAATCGGATTTACTCAAAAAATCGGAATTGAGCATCAAGACCTGCAGTGTGAACGTAGCCTTAGTGTCGGCTCCGCTGAGCGAAGCGTAGCAGGGAACAAGGAGTTGGGAGTTTGGGAGAAGGTCCGGCGTCCGGGGACGCGTGGATCCGAGGAGCGGTGGCGGCGATGCGGTGTCCCTGTGAGCTGTCAGCTGTCAGATGATCTGAGCTGCAGGCAGCTCTAACGGAGAAAAGCTCCCGGCACTCTGCATCGCTCAGGTTATCATCTCAGCTGAGTCTGTTTATAAAATGTAACTTTTTATGCCTGTGTTTAATTTTTAGTTCCCGGCCGGAGCTCGGCATTAATTCATCACGTGATCATGACACCACCCGTTGTTGCAAGGCTTAATGTGCGTTTATAAGACACACGGTTGAGGTAATATTACGCTGATTTGGTGGCACGGTGTGTCGGGTCTTGGATAGTCTGGGAGGCAGACCGTGGGCAGGGGGAGTACTCATGCTTGGCTGTTGCTGGTTGAGTTCAATGAGGAGGTTCTGAAGGGGAACGAAGGGGACACGACTACTATCGAGGCTAATGCTTAGGTAGTATAAATTAGGCTTAGCTTCATAATTTTGTTTGGAGTTGTCGGATAGTAACGGTTGCTATGATGTGTGATTGGACAATAGCCGTTCTGGGTGCGGGGCTGGCGAAAGGCTAATTGGTACAGAGAACCGTGGATTTTCACTGGTACCGGTACCGAATACTGAAATTTTGGTACCGTGACAACACTAGTAGTGAGAGTAATATTTTTGCTTAAAAGATGGACTGCAGTACCCACTTTTGACCACAGGATGTCATTCTTACATATTGCACTTTTAATGTTGTAATTTAGACAAAATTTCTTATGTTCCTTTTGTTTGATACCAACCTTCTCTCTCCTAGGCTTACCAAACGAAAGCTGCCCAACTTCCTACCCATGTTTTCGGTGCCCAAGACTCTGAGAGACTGTGTGGAGACGCAGGGTGATGTTCTGGCAGTTCAGCCCTGCCTTGGAGAGGTCAGCTTGGCTATGGCCAAATGTAGCTCACACTAGTTTGTATAAATGTGAACTGCAGGTTAAATGAAGGTTAATTAGTGCACTTGTTTATACGTCCTGAAACATTTCTTCCTTGAAGACGATCAGTCATCATGTTTATTTTTAATATCGGTCAATTTTTCACATAATTTCATGTTTATTTTTTGTAATTATCTTTTTAATTGGACCCTTCTAAGACAGAAAAATGTGTTCCAGAACCACAGAACATGCCTCCACATAAGGACTGTTATGGTTTTGTTAGTTGGAACCACATTGAAAAGATGGACTTACCATAATTAATATTTTAATAAAACATGTTGCTAACATGGGAAACAGGGAGAGGCGGTTTCTAGCAATAACACACCTAATACTAACCACACACTTATAGCAGAACAGAATCATTTTGGGAAAAAGACCTAAACTAAAACTAAAATAAACACTCAACAACCCAAACCTAGAGGAGCCATGCTAGCATTAACAGCACTCTAGCTAATGTTTCCACAGGAAAACACATCAGAATGAACAGAAACAAAGCTTCACATTGTCCTTTAAACCTGCAGGTGTTGTCACCCTTCAACATGCAGTCCCGGTTCTCAGCCCTTCTGTGGCTGGAGGAGCTGCATGCAGAGAAAGAGTTGAGAGAATTCATGATCAATGGAGCGCTGCTCAGGAAAGGAGCCGTCTGTCTGCACCTCAAGGTGCATGGGTTGACTGAAGGCAGACCCAATCTTTACATAGGTGAAGTTTTATTTTACTGTAAACGTTGAATCAAGATCCAAGTTTTTGTCATCTTCATGAATCCTAAACCTCCACAGGAGACAGAGTTTTGCTGAAGAAACCTCAGTGTGACGGCGTGATGTTGGAGTACATCAGTTACGTTACGGAGGTATGAAGAGGGTCTTTTCAGACGTGCTCTTTTTAAATCTAAACGTTAAACTAATTCTGTTTCTGCTGTTCAGATTAACGATGAGGACGTGAGTCTGAGAGTAAATTCAGACTTTCACCACAATTATGTTGGTGAGCCGCTTGATGTTGAGTTCACCTACAGCAGGTGTGTAGAAATACTCGTGTGTTTATGATGTCTGAACGTCCTGTATTTGAATTTCATGTGAACGCGATGTTTGATTGCTTTTATCAGGTTGACAATGAGGCGATGTCACCTTGCACTGGAGCAGACCAGGCATTTCTGGGAGAGTAAGTTTGTGCAGTGAGAAGTTTTTGCACAGCTCAACACATCCAATTAGAGATTTTTCTTGCAAAACAGTTATTTTATGTTGAAGTGATGCATCGTTTTTAATTGTTGCACTTTGCCTTAATGTCCACCAGAGGGTGGTGTCTGAATTAAATTTAATCTTGAGGCAACTGCAGCATAATTTCAGAAGATGAAAATCACATTAATTTTCTTAATCTGCTCTTTTTGACATGCTTCTTTTTTAATGACCTGATTAAGAGAATAGGTTACATGTAGTTGCAGGTAAAAATCAATCAACTAAACATTTGTTCATTCACTGGATACCAGATCTTTATTTAAGAAAATCTGCAGATATTGAATTAACAGAATCATTTAAACATGGGACAAAACTTTTCCATCTCAGTTACGTTTTTCCACATTTCTGTGTAGTCCTCTTCCCCTCCAGAGTGATACTTCAAACCCCTCAGTGGACTGGAAAATGGCTTGAAGAGGTAAAACCAGAGGGCAGGACAGTGATGTGATAAATGGAAAAAACAAAAGCTCATTAAATACATTTTATAAACCAGAGTCAGGCGACTGAAAACGGACCAGTTTCAGACTCTTCAGCCAACATGGAGTCAAAGGCCACACAGACTAAAGGTACAGAGTTTTAATCCAGTTTACCTGTTTTTATGATAATAAGAACACTATTAGGTAAAATGTTTTTATTTTACTTTTTTTAGATGGTAAGGTGGCAACCAAACCCATCCCGAGGAAAGGGCAGTTCTTTAATCCAGACCTGAACCCCTCTCAGAAAGAGGCAGTGAAGAGTATCCTGGCAGGAGAATGCCGGCCCACGCCCTATGTGCTGTTTGGACCTCCAGGAACCGGAAAGACCGTCACCCTTCTAGAGGCTATACTGCAGGTACATTCGCATCATGTTTAGATATAAAAGTCATCTAGCCACCTGATACAGAAGGAATACCTTTGAGGAGTGGTCTAAAAGTGCCGCTAACACTAGAGAGGCACCGATACCAGGATTTGGTATCAGTCATGCTCAGAGTCATTTTCCTGTACTTGGATGCTGAGACGGTTGGTGTGTTCCATGGTTCATGTATTTAGTATTTTCACATTGGGACGTGTTATTGGGCCCAATCAACTTGAGTAAACATTCTTTGTTTTTTGTGTGTGTTTTATTTGTTTTTGTAATATTTTCTAACCCAACAAAGTAAGAAGCCTTTCTGGAGTTGATGCAGCTTTCTGTTTGACATGTAGGACACGGTTTACAGTTCAGATTGGATGATGGACAGGATCATTAGATTTTTGCTTTTTATTGTAATATAGTCTAAGTTTTCTGCCGTGCTTTACTTGACCTTCTGTACTAGACTCTTCTCTCTAGCCTGGGGGGATTGTTGTTCTAACTCTGCTTCTGGGAGAGTTGTTTGTTTTAAAAATAAGATAAAACCACTTGGCGCTGTTTTGGTGTGTGTACAAAACTGTCTTAGGGTCAGGGTCAGTAAATGTTGGTCTATGTATCTGTGCATCTCTAGTTATCACTCAAAATGTAGAACAGAAAAAGCAAAATGAAAGCTGTACTGACCCCTACTTGTGGTGTTTAAAACCTCTCCACCCTCAGGTGTACCACTTTCTGCCCAACAGCCGGGTTCTGGTGTGTACTCCATCTAACAGTGCTGCTGATCTCATCTGCGTCCGCCTGCATTATAGCGGTTTTCTGCACACTGCGAGTTTGGCCCGCATCAATGCATCCTGCAGGGACCAGGAGGTACTGAAAACTTTTATTAATGTGTCTCACAGATGAATGGTTATGCTGTTATTGAGCTTGTTTGCCAGATGAATGTGTCCGCTCCTGTTTAGTCTATTCCAGAAGTGCTGCAGCCTTACTCGAGGGCAGGCGAAGACGTCCGTCAGGCTGCTTTTCACAGGATTGTGGTCAGCACCTGTTCCAGCGCCGGAATGTTCCATAATATCGGAATACAGTAAGACCCAGGGTGTTTTCATCTCTGTCACAGCTTACTTATTACATTTAAATTCATATCTGGGCCTGTTTTCCTTAGAGTGGGACACTTTACTCATGTGTTTCTGGATGAAGCCGGCCAAGCCACAGAACCAGAGTCTCTGATCCCAATCAGCCTCGTGTCAGAAAGAGATGGACAGGTCAGTGATAACAATGGCTTCTCTCTTATCAGTAGTACCACACTTAAAACTATTTTCATCCTGACTGAATCAGTTCACTGCATTTTGATCTGCTTAAATTGGTATTGCAAATGTTTAAAATAAGAAATGAAATAATCTGTTTTGAGGTGCTAACCCACCACAGATGAGTACAGGTGTTTCATGTTTACCTGCGTAGATTGTACTGGCTGGAGACCCCTGCCAGCTGGGTCCAGTGGTGAAGTCTAAGCTCGCCACCAGCTTTGGTCTGGGGGTGTCTTTATTGGAGCGGCTGATGTCCAACCCGCTGTACTCCAAACACGACTGGGGCTACAACCCTAAACTGGTTAGTGCACTGAATGGAACAATTTAATGTTCCCCTTCCCAAACAAGTGTACAAAAAAAAAAGCTGGGAAATAAGAAATCTGTGCAGGTGGAGGAAGAGTCCACAGATGTTGGCTGTTGTGATGTCATCAGGTCTTTGTCAGCAGCATGAAGAAAAATATTGAAACTTTATTTTAACTCAGAATCTGTTTTATATTTCTATAAACTGCTTTAAATTACATCAGGTGACAAAGCTCATCTACAACTATCGCTCTCACGAGGCCCTGCTCACACTGCCCTCCAAACTCTTCTACCTCGGGGAACTGTGTTTCAAAGCTTCCCGGGATGTGGTGGAGTCCCTCTGCCAGTGGAAAACCCTTCCCAGAAGAGGCTTCCCGCTCCTCTTTCACGGCATCAGGGTAATAATGATTTTATAGCAATTTGTCTGTTTTATTTTCTGCCGGTTTAGTATAAAAACAGTCAATAATGTACATAAAATCCCAGGTTTACTGATAAATACAGCTGTATGTTATGTTAACTTTTCTCTTTTTATTAGCAGCTACAGGCAGCTCATGTTTTATTTTTAATGAAAATTGTCTTCAGGGGACAGAATTTAGAGAAGGCAACAACCCGTCGAGGTTCAACCCTTCAGAGGCTGTTCAAGCCATGCTCTACTGCTCCCAGCTAGCAAAGAAGCTCTACAAACCTGTCAGCCCCTCTGACATCGGCATCATTGCCCCCTACAGGAAACAAGTAGGACTGCACCCACTACTCCAGTATGTAGTGCTATTTTCCTGCTTTAACCGTTCCTGTTCTGGTGTTCATCCAGTGTGAGAAGATCCGAATGCTGCTGGGTAAAGTGGGTTTGTCAGATATCAAAGTGGGCTCAGTGGAGGAGTTCCAGGGACAAGAGTTTCTGGTCATCATCTTGTCAACGGTAGGTAAAAACATGCTTTAGGTAATTAAGACAATGCTATTTTATTACATAAATTAATGTTGGGTGATTAAACTTAACATTAAAAATCATGTTGAAATTTAGTCAACCTAGATAAAAGACTAAAGTTTTTACTGGAATTTAGAAAATAAGGTATAATTATGATTTAAAGGCGTCGTTAACTTAAAAAACATTTTAATGATTATTTCTGATTATAATCAGTCACTCTGAGTTTTTAATGCAGGCTGAACATGAAAATAGTCTCTTACACCTATCTCCTGCACAGTGATGTCTCTGGCATAAGTTAGGTGGAGCACAACAATGCAATAACGTGCACACACACAACTGCACGCACAATAGTGTGAGAACATTAGCGTGTGCGCATGCACGTGTGTGTGTGTTAAATGAGCCATATAAATGTGCAAAAACGAGCAAACATGACACTACAAATAAAGCGTCACTCATCAGTGTTGTTCAGTTCTTGAACGTTGATCTTTCATCTTGAAAAACCTTTCAATAACTCCTCTGTTATAGTTCAATAATCCTAAAAGTGTAATCCAACGATCCCCAACTGATGGAATCTTTCCAGCTGCACAACCTCCCGTCAGTCGGTTGCCTCCTCTCCCTATTTTCACTGCCAATGTTGCCCTTTGATAATATTAAAGACTTCTGGTTTAATCTCTAATCTCAAGTGGCAAAGTTCTTTTCATTATTTCTGTCGTTTCTTGCTAGCTAACCAGCATAACCAACATGGCTGCAGCTGTCCCACAGAACATAAACATAAGCTCACGTGTGCTTTTCTCTTATATTGATTGGATGATTTGAGCTTGGGAGGCGTCTCTGGGCCCTATGGCTTACCATTAAGATGAGTTGAGCATGCGCACTGTGATTTCAGATCTTCCACGTTTAAAACGAACGCCGACGGGCCGGCACAACAACGGCCCCATCTTTGTTTTTCAGGAGGATCTAACCTACTGAGCTTGTCAGTATCCTGGCAAAAACAGATATAAACACACAAATGCTTCTAACAGAATATTCTTGGTGACAGAATGGGTTTTATACAATATTACTCTAAAACAAGCCATTCTGTTCCACTGATTATTTTAAGCGCTGATCGGTTTAGCATGCAGGTTGAACATGAAAGTAGTCGTCTAGATCTAACAGCTCTAGTTGAGTGAGGGAGTCAAAAACATCTGTTTCTGTCTGACATCAAATCCATCTACTGTGGTTTATTTCTCTAAAGAGCCTACCAGAGTGGTGGATTACATCGACACTCTGGTGATTCAACTTGTGGAATTAACTAAAAAATGCTGACAAACTGAGCTAAAATATCAAATACAGTTGAGTGAGGAGAGGCACATTTATTCCTTCCTTTTGTGTTTGCTCCTTTTTGGTAGGACTTCAGTGTATTATTGAATTATGTTAGAAATAAAAAGTCTACCAGCTCTTTTCTTTAGGTTCATGAAAAGATTTTGGAGACATTTGATGTTGTTATTGTTTAGGATGAGGAGCTTCTAGTTTTTATTTAAAGTCAGTGGGTTTTACTATTTCTGTTACACTATGAGAGCTTACAAATAAACACATAAATCACTCTGAATTAAGATAAACATTCAGTAATTCTAGTAATGTTATATTTGTATTTTTGTGTTTTGACCACACACACAACGTGACTAATTAGCACTGCCACACTGTATTTCAATTGAGTTTGTCCTTTTATGATCTAGGTACGTTCTGACGAGTCAGTGGAAAGTGATGATTTGCAGAGTTCACTTGGCTTTTTGTCCAACCCGAAACGCTTCAATGTGGCCGTCACCCGCTCTAAAGCGCTGCTGCTTATCGTTGGAAACCCCCACGTTCTCATTAGAGTGAGTGGAGGAACACAGAATCATTATAACTCTGTTATTCATGTGTAATGTAATACAGCCAGCACTTTGGATTGATCTGAATGCTGTCGCTTCATCCCAGGATATTTGCTTCAGGGCTCTGCTGCAGTACAGTTACATCAACGGGGCGTATCTGGGCTGTGACCCCCCGCCCTCCCTGAGGAACACTCAGATGTGTGTATCACAGCATTTATCCATATTGTCCATTCAGTGAGTCTTTGATGACAACTTAATGGTAGTTATTTAACAATGAGGTTTGTTTCCACAGAGCAGAGGAGCAGAAGTCAACTTAGAAGAAAGACAGCATCTTCAAAGCCTGTTTTCATGTTTTAGGCACCTTAGCAAGTTTCTGTTGACTTCATAATTAACTGTAGTTAATTGCTTTAGTAAATATCTGTTAGAGACACACTGTTTTCCAATGGGGATTAAAATAAAGGTCTTGCTTGTGTACGCTGTAGTTTCTTTTGTCTAATTAATTTCATGTGCTTGACTGTGCATAAAATCACAGATTATGAGTACATTAATGGGACAACACAAATATTTATTTTCCTGCACCAGGACTTGTAATGGATTCTTATTTCGTCTCTTTGCTGCAACACAAATTAGGTACAAGACAGTATTTGAACTTTTATTAAGATGAGAGCGTTAGCTTTCACAGACGTCTGCTCACGTCAGCATGGCAGCGTCTGCCCATAATAAGGCCACAGAGACTGGATGTGACAATTGAGTGCTATTGACAGTCTATGAAGTGACTGGTAGTCCTACTGGAGCCCAGCAGGATGGAGAAGGGAAGGGGGGTAGGGATAAGAAAAAAGCCTTAAATGGGGGTTCAGTGTTTTAAGTTAATGAGTCTCTTATGTACCTGAGGAGACAGCTTTTAAGTTTGAGCCCAGCTCCTTCTCAAAGTAACAGACACCCACCCTCCTCCCGCTCCTCTCAAACACACCTTTGTCTTTGATGTAAGCCTCAGGTTCTTATGCTGTCCTGATCTGCCTGTGGAGAACGCATCATAGTATAACTGAAAATAGGACTTTTAGGTTTCCCATTCTCTAGTTGTTGAAGCGTAACATCTTGAGTTGATCCAACCCTCTAACAAAGTGTTGTTTTGGGTGATTTTAGCTACGTGATCATTCTGTATTATCTCTGATCTTCAGTGTCCGCCGAGACAAATGCAACTTTAAAAGAAAATGACTTTCATATAGGAATTCAACTTTCACTCTTGTCTGGATAAAACATCACAGTCCTGCTGTTGGCGATGGAAAAAACAGAACCACCTTACTATGTATAAAGGTTGTGTTAATGAGTCCGTTAAAGAGCTTAAAGTAAAAACAAAGAAGGTTATTGCTGGAAATGTTGCCTTGTTTGTCTCTCCTTACACCTTTTTTTTTTTTACATAAATAGTTAATACTTTTGAGATCAAACACTGTTCTGTCTGTAAAGTTGATGTTTTGAAAGTAGAAAGAAAAAGGGAAACAATTGTGTTTCAAGCAAGCTGGAGCATCTTTCCCTCCAGCTCTTGTGTGATGTTCCCTGTCTTCAGTACTATGGGTCAAACTAAAGAAAATGGTGAACAGACAACAATGTAATGAGTGGAAAAAGCGTTCTTATGTTGCATATGTATGTGGAGAGCAAAGATGGTGTCAAAAAATATAACAGATTGGAAAATACGAGTGTTCAGATTGATATAAAGTTACTCTTTCTGTGTCAGAACATGTTGGATAGCTATTAGCTGCATGTTTGCATCTGAACATCGCTGCTGACCAAATGCACCAATGGCAGTGGTAGTTTTTCTGCAGGATAATCTGGTTGACTGTACTGCAAAAATCATTCAAGTCTGATTTTTGGTATAAAAATAGACTCCAGATGTCAGTGTTACAGATGGCTTGGTGTCAGAAATCACATCAGACTTTCAGACTAGTGTTCATTCTTCGATTGGTTAGGGCTGCTTTAGCAGGTTGATGATCCAAAGGGGTTCAAATGAAGGCAACTGAACTTCTTTGGTTTCTAGAAGATGTTTCGCTTCTCATCCGAGGAACTTTGTAAATTCTGACTGGAATATGGGAGGATCAAGCTTTGAATTGACAAAGCTACTCGGATGAGAAACGAAACGTCTTCAAGAAACCAAAGAAGTCCAATTGCTTACATTCGAACCCCCTTTGGATTACCATGACCTGGATGACTGAGAACCTTCACCAGCATAACAGGTTGATGGTTATAATATTGTGGATCAGTTATATTTTTCACCTATCATGCATGTCGTTTTATAGTTTAATTTTGTTTAAATTTCACATAATTTTTCCAGTTTAGATGGAACCTGGATGTCTAAACCTTCATATCGTCCTAAATTTGTGACATTTGAAACGGCAACATACAAAACCAGTGAATGGTAGGATGATATTATAAACTGACTGATGTTTTGAGTGTGGTGCATTTGACAAAGAAACAGATTTAGTCTCACAAAACAATTCAAGTTGGACATTTCAGAATCCAGTTTCTTGAGATTTTAAATTCCCTCAATAAAAACCAAGCAATGTTAAAAGAAAGATGCAGTAATCATCGCTTTGAAGATTCTTCAAAGATGGTTTACGGTCTTTTTGACAGACACGTGTTCAACCAATCACTTCACTCCACTGTCACATTCTCATTGACTGACATTAGGGCATGCAGCTCATTACCAAGACAGACACCCTGTCTACACAGCAGCCATCAGGCCCAACAACAGATCCCTGCTGGGATCCTGGCAGGGAGAGCTTGTTAAATGTGAGGACCTATTGTTTTTCCAAATTGGTCTGGGACTCTAATTATCCAGTTAGTCCCCCTCTCAAGGGCTGAACTCGTCTACCTGATCTGGAACCAGCCTCCAGTCATCAGATCATGCTGTAAAAGGTGGCTCAGCTCTGGCTGGTTACATGTTCATTGTCTTTTCTCCAGACAGGGTTGGTATACAGCCATATGTAAGTGGGAAGAGAGCCAATCAGAGTGGACTCTTTTGGACTGGTTGGGTGCAATAGAGACCTCTAATTCTTGAGGAAAAGGCCCAGAGGGATCAGTTGCAGATACACATCTAAATCTGGAGACAGACAACACTCAAACAAATATGTCCTAATGTAATGTGAATGGATGAAGGGGTTTGGGTACTTGAGATGGAGCAAATTGGTGGATCTGCAATAGTTTGAAAGTCTGTCTTACAGTTTATGAGGGATTTTGCCTTTCAGGTATTTTCTAGGGTTTTATAGTAATGTAGAAACGATGATCACTGAGGGAATTATAGGAAATTATTCTCTTATATTAAAAATTAAACTAGTAGAAAAAGCAGAGCTTTTATTTTGAGAGAAAAAACTACAGAAAGAATTGTGATGAAGTCTTTCTTGTAAATTTTTTTTCGTGACTTTTTCTCTTTTATAGTCTCTTTAAATAAATGAAAGGTCATGTGGCTCATCTTAAAACTGGGGTGAGATTGCCTTTTGTTCCCCTCCCTGCCCCTCCTAAAAACTCACACACCCTCCATCTGCTTACTGCCCCCTTTTTGTCTGCAGCGATCACAAAACAAGCTGTTGTCTCCAAACACATCGTCTCTATGCCCTTTGATAGGTAGTTGATAACAGACTTGCAGACTGATGGGGCTGGCTTTCTTCGCTGTATATAAGGAAAGGTGCGTCAGCAGCAAAGTCATACAACCTCACTGACAGCTCACCTCGTGCACTTTAAGGACTTTGCCTACAAATATCACTATGATGTTCTTTATTGTGGCTCTTGTAGCTGTGGCGTCTCCATTACTGGCGTTTGACATGGGTCAGTCCACTCGTTGCGTTACCATCCCCAACCAGATGAAAGTCTGCAAGGATGTTGGATACTCTGAGATGCGCCTGCCTAACTTTTTAGGACACAGTAACCTAGGAGAGGTGGTTCCACGTTCAGAGGACTGGAAGTACCTGCTGCAAACAGGCTGCCACCCTCAAGCTCAAGTCTTCCTCTGCTCCATCATTGCACCCATCTGTCTTGACACGTAAGTAACTGTTTTTTCACACTCTAAAAGTTATTTATTTAGTTTTTACTGACTGTAATAATTAAAAGATTGTTAAATTTGGCCCCTCAGTTTTATCCAGCCTTGTCGCAGTCTGTGTGTGGCAGTAAGGGACAGCTGTGCCCCAGTGCTTGACTGCCAGGGACATCCTTGGCCTGAGGCCTTTGACTGTGACCGTTTCCCTGCTGAGGAAGACATGTGTCTAACCCCCCATGGAAAAGTCAACTACTTTCTTAAAGGTGATTACCACTTATTCTAAAATGTAGGTCTACATAATAGTTTGTTTCACAGACATATACCGGTGGAGCTGCCGTAGTGGCCGGCTGCCATCTTAGTTGGGTCTCCAGTTTATTCATTTCTACTGAGGAAGGTGCTTACCCAGCTAAAAAACACATTTTATCAAGCTTTTTCACAAAACCAGACACATGTATGGCATGATAATTAAAATATAAATGTAATTAAAATAAATAAAAATATAAAATCCTATCAGGTAGGCTAGAAAAGTCAATAGTAATCACACGTGATCTGTTTTCAATAGCACGCCGGTTGTTGCAGCTGTAGGCTGCACAAAAACAGGCATAGTTGCTCTCTCTGCATTGACTTTGGAGTGTGAGGAGACCCATCCAATATGGCGGTGACGCTGTTACGTTCTCCAGAATCAGAAGGGTTTTATTGCCAGATGTGTGAGAAATCACAACATTAGGAAATTGCTGCGGTACAGCACCCAATGGGGTGTCTACATATTCATGTCTATGATTTGCTTTATACAGTACATTCTATAAATGTGCTCGATTATTAAATCATGTTTTTAACTCACAGATTTACCCAAACCAGTGTGTCAAAACTGTCCATCTGTGGAAATGTCTCCTCCCATGAAAGCAGTCCTGAGTGCCTTTTGTCACTATGACTTTGGTATGTATTAATATCAATGTTTCCATATAATGTACTGTTTATATCATAGCTGTCAGTAATTACAGGTGATTTTTTTCCTTCACTTTTCCACAGCTGTGACGGCCAAACTTCATCGTCTTCGTCACTCCACCGGAGAGCCAGAGTTCCAGGTGGAGGGCCGAGTTGAGTTTATCCGTCAGGGTCCTCTGCTGCCTTACGACACCCAGCACCTCCTGCAGGAGTGGCTCCTCATCAACCTCCAGTGTGCCAGCTCCCTGGTGCGCCCGGGCCGCTCGCAGCTTTACGTTCTGACGGGCTCTGTGAAGCCTAACGGAGCTGTCGCGCTCACTCATCTCTTTCCCTGGCACAAAAAGGACTCCGGCATTGCATTGGCCACTCGTAGGTGGAAACACCACAGATGTTAAAAGAAACTTCTCTGAATTTTGTTATCTTATGGGATAGCTTCATTCATATGATGCACTCAAACCTGTAAATAATATTAGAATGTAAATTCATATATTTAACATCTTTGTAAGGAAAATGTTTTCATATATTTGTGTGTGTGTGTGTGTATGTGTGTGGTGTAAAAAGTATTTGTCCCACAAATTGAATTTGCTCTTTATCTCTATTCTAATATAGATTTTCATTACTTTTGTTCATATAATAAAAATGAGATTTTTCATCTCATTACACAGTTTTGAGAACTGCAGAAGATGTCTGGACTCAATGACTTGTGACTTTATTCACAGCAGAGCGTCTGTTGAATGTAGTGCTAATGAGAAGATAAATCACCCACTTTACATCTGAATGGCTTCATTCTCCCTACAAAGCTGAGCAGACCTCACTGGAGTTGTTGAACAAGAAGGATGTTCAATACTTTTTGAATTTTATTACTCAGTCCATCTGTTTACAGATATAAAAGGCTTATTGCATTAAAGTTTGAAAATCCTTATTTGTTGTAGTTTATCATCTCAAATATAATTTAGTGAAGTATTCTATATGAGAAACACTCAAGTAAATTTAGGTTTTGATTTTTAGTTTCAAGGATTCGTTCCCTTCTATTGTAGCGTGGGAGATAGAGTGAAAAAAAAAAATCTAATACAAAAGATAAAATCTGTAGATCCAAGCTGAGACTCTCTGGATGGACAAACGTGGAATAAAAATATGCAAAATCAAGGTTCTTTTTAATGATAAAATGCATTTATTGTAATTGCGAAGTCCTCCAGAATAAAAAAAATTGTGAGGATTTTTTTCTATTTAAGCTCAAGCCTTTCCATCCATCCATTCTCTTCCGCTTATCTGGAGTAGGGTTGTGGAGGTTGCAGACTTCCCTCTCCCCAGCCATTTGGGCCAGCTCTTCCAGGGAGATCCAAAGGCGTTCCCTGGCCAGCTGAGAAATATAGTCCTTCCAGCATGTCTGAGTCTTCCTTTGGGTCTCCTACCGGGTGGACGTGCCGGGAAAACCTCACCAGGGAGGCGTTCTAACCAGATGTGCCTACCACTTCAACTGGCTCCTCTCAATATGGAGGAGCAGCGGGTCTACTCCAAGCCCGCTCCTGGATGACCAAGCTCCTCACCATCTCCAGGGAGAGCCCAGACACCCTGCAGAGAAAACTTGAGCTCGAGTCCTCTGAAAGTGAAATTCAACAGTGCTCCTCCTGTGAGTCGTCTGCCCTTAAACATCAAAACCAATGATCAATTAGAGCAAAGAGCACAATAAAACCTAACGCAGTTTAGGAGAAAAACACTTAAAATAGAATCCTTATGGGTTTGTAATACAGATGGATCCGTTAGGATGGTCTAAATGTTGGGATGGGTTAAACTACATAATAGTGATGTGCCTCTTTTAGCCCAACTTTTGTAGAAAGTCTAAACTTTTGCCTTCAAGCAAACAGTGCAACAAGGGGGTTTAATCATCTTTTTGTTCTGATCACTTTGTGATTACAGTAATATATAAATATAGGATACCTTTAAATACATTTTATGTGTTTAATTTGTTTAAATGCTCAATTAAGTTTTCTTTTTAAAAGCATCAGAGGTGCGGAGAGGCATGTCCAACCACCCAGGAACACATGGGAAGCGTCGGATCACGCTCCCTTATAAATCCCACTGCTCACCAGAAGAAAAAAATCGTCCGACCTGCTCATCACTGGTCCTTGGTAGTCAGATCCTTCTGTCATGAAGTGGAGATGAAAATGGACCCAAGCACAGGAAGCAGGTTTAAAATGAACTGTTTAATTGAATAATGGCAGGAAGAATGACATGCCTGGAAGACAAGCCAAACAGAGGGTTTAAATACACGAGGATAATCAGGGTAGGGTAACGAGGGGCAGGTGAGTCAAATCAACACTTAACGAGGGGAGACGAGACACCAGAGGCTGCAGGAGCACACCCTGACAATTTTATTATTTAGTAGAGTACATCATTGACTGTAACAAACACAATTAATTATTTTTCTTTTTAAATATGTATATATATATATATATATATATTTTTAAATGTTTTGATTCTGGTCACTTGGTAGCAGATTTTAGTCACTATTGAAGCAAACTTAAAATAAATGGGAGGTTTTGAAAAGAAAGCGTCACGTTTATATAGATATTTGTCATTTTCACATCATTATTAGCTTAAATTAAACTTTTATTGCCATAAATGAATGAAAATATGCAATTTATTTTATTTCATTGTTCTTCTCTTGGTGTGAAACAGATGGACTAATGTTCATTGTTTTATGCTGGAATATTGAGAGATCGATTTGTAATACAATTTCCACTTTGTCTGCTCTTGGTGAAGCAGCTAATATGATGAGAACAGAATTTTTCATTCACAAAAAAATCTTTCCAAACGATTTTGCAGCACCATACCACACACACGAGCTTCTCCAAGACTAATCTTTGGTTTAAAATGTATCGTCTTTTCTTCAGCACATCAAAGAAATTCTGAAAACAGTGAGGCAAGCAACATAATTTTTAACGATGTATTCATCTTTCAGTTTCCCTTTCTGTCCTCTCACTATATATAAATGCACTTTTCCTTAAAATTTTGAGCCGATCCAGCCCGTCCTTCTGCAGACTCGATGCCATGTTCCCTTCCTGGCAGATAGATTTGAGTCTTTCAACCTTCTTCAACAATTCATGGCATCTTGACTGATCTGGGCTCTAAATTAGTGGATTCTTTTTTATGCTTGACAGGGTATCATCCATCACTATCTAACAGCTTTTGTCAGACATTCTTTAGCATCAATCACCCGTGTTTGAGCTGTCTTTTTAATCCAAGCAGATATCACTGTTTAAAAATTTCCCCGACATGTTTTGCAGCAACATTTTTGGAAAATAAAAATGCACCAGATGACAGACGGTGCACACAAGTGAGTGTTTTTGTTAATATTGCTATGACTTTGCACGCACAGTAATGTCACAGATTATGTCAAAGCAACATTTGCACATTGCATGGACTAAATTTCATTTTGGCCAACATTATTGAATGTTTTTCATTCACCAATGAATTTGCTCTGAGTCTGCTGGGAGCCTTGAGTGACCTTCTGATGCAGCTTTATTGGAGTATATCTAAGGATCAGAAACACGACTTCAACCTCGCCAACTACAACAAGACTAGGACATCATCATTCCGGTGCACCAACAGCAGAATGAAGAGGCAGGAAAACGACGGAGAAGATTTACACCAGAAATAAGCAGATTGCAAAAAACTAGATTCAACGAAACATTTTATTTACAGTTCATCTAAATTATGAAATAATATTTACAACTTCAAAACAATCTGAAGGATTTAATAGAAAATGGTATTAGTGTAAAGCTTACCAGAATGAAAATATATATAAATGCTTAGCATGCAAATAGTAAATGAAATGAGTCAGTTTTGGTCTGAAAGGGACTGAAATCCAATTAAATTACCAACCAATCAGTTACCACAGCATTATGCATGATCAGTGTTCAACATATTCCTTCCATTGTTTCAAAGACCCTTAGTGTCAGAGTCTTGGTTGGGTCTTTAGTTTTGAATCAACTTTTTGAGGCACCTTTGGTATATTTCTGTGGTGGTGAACTCTCTGTAGCTGCATTAGTGTGGTTGTGTGATGGTTGTTCCTCCCCCAGGGCGAGACCTCTGACCATGAGCTCATCCATTGGGGAGCGAGTGGTATGAACCTCCTTCTCCTTGCGGTTTCTCCACTTCATGCGACGGTTCTGGAACCAAATTTTCACCTACATCAGCAAGAGGGTGCGAAAAGAGAATCAGTAAAGGGTTTTCAGTTTTCATCTAGGCTGTTGAAGCCACCAAAGAAAGGAGGTTAAATTTCTCATGTTGTACAAAGCCAAACAGGATCATACCTGCGACTCTTTGAGACTAAGATCGGCTGCCAGTTTGTTCCTGTCCATTTTACTGATGTACTTCTGTCTTCGGAACGTCTTCTCCAGCTCCTTCCTCTGTTCTTCAGAGAACACTGCCCTCCTGAGGATCCCTCTGCGTGATTTAGGGCTTCCATTAGGAGACCAGATTTGAACATTTGCTCCTTCTGGAAAAAAAATGAAATAATCAATAGAATATATAAGTCACAGGATCGATTGGAGTTTATGTTCCAATGAAACATAACGGACGCTCAGTTGAGTCATTGATTGTAACATTCATAGAAGACAGGTCCTGTTGGGTTGAGCTGTTCCAGTTAAACCAGTCACTAAATAACAGGATTAAAACAGCTGTAACATCTGTATGATCTGGTCTGTAACTACTTACAGTGTGAATTTGGCATTACTGCCACACACTTCTGCTTTTCTAATCATCATCAGGCTTTACTTTCATCAATATGTACAGTTCCTGGTTTCCCTTTACTCCTCAAATCCTTGACATTTCCTTGCATGTCTCCCCCTGGATGTATTTCACTTATTTTATCCATTCCTGCTTATTTTTATTTACCTTCCTCTTCCATCTTGGTCCCCCAATTTTAATGCACAACATTTCCAAGATGATGGCGTTTGACCACATTTCTTCCTGACTTTTGACTATAATGTCTTTCCGTTTGTCCAGATTAACAAACTAGGGATGACTAAAGTGAGTCAACTGCTGTTTCTACTGAGGAAAAGGGATTAGGTGACCTGTGAGGAGCAATCCCACGCTGCCTCACTCACAGGTGCACTCACAACAAAAGTCAAGTGAAACAATTTATCTGATCCATTCAGCGTTGCCTTTTTAATCTGTACGACAAATCTGCACATAGACCACCTCCGGGGAGCACAAAACAGGTTTGGACATGCTTCTCACTTCTCAATAGGAGCTCAATGGCTTTTACTTAAATAGCTGATTACCAGGTCATTCCTGGGTAATGTGTGTGTCTACCCTATTGGGCCAACTATTGAGCCTGATGGGGCACCAACAATGCAGCCGTACAATGGAAATGCCATTACTCGATGGCTCAGTGGCCCAACGCTAAATCTCTTCTCTTGCAAGTTTGAAGCCAGTTTGTATGTGAAGATGAGCTCGAATAAGTCTATAAAAGTCACTTTCATTGAGTGCTTTATGTCCTAGTCAAGAGGTCTCCAATGGGCAGGAATGAGAGTTGAAGGACAGGAGATCAGAGGGGGGGTCTGCGTGCCCAAGCTCTTTAGCCACACAATGAGCGGGGGACGTTCCTCGTCCAACCCTCTGCTGCAGAGGAATGGGTGAGGGTGCTTTTTAAATGCTCAGTGGAGTTCATTGCTGCAGTGAAAAATTGCGCTGAGGTCGCGTGTGGATGGTGGAGTGAAAGTGCCAATTGGTCACGGCCGGCGTTGGCATTGTTTTGTTGCCGGGCACTGTGGGAAAGTGTCAGCCTATTAAGAAGACTCTAGGGACCTGTGGGATGAGGATTTTCTGATTTGTGCCTTTCTCCACAACTCTTGACAGCCACCATGAATTGCAGCAACTAATAACTTCCAATTGCTGGAGGACAACGCCAAAAAAGGACAAATGTTGGACTCCATTAATTCCGAGACATTTTGATATGGATGATGTATCTTTAGCTTTCAACACAATAAACTGCAATAAAACATCTTAAGCTTAAATTTATGTTTTTACACTTGCAGAAAATTAAAATTTTCAAGTGAACCCTTTCATTTTAGGAATTTCCAGATTCGGCTTAGAAACAAGTCTCAGTAGTCTTGCTACAGTAAGGCTGGAAGTTGTGTTAGTTCTGTGTATTTGCACTCCTAAATGTGTTTGCTAGTCCAAAAACAGGGGGCCTCCGGGACTCATAAAATACCCCCCACCCACCCCTCAAACCCACCCCTTTCCCCGTCCTAAACAGCCGTGAATGGTTATGAATAGAGCTGTGCAGAGTTGAACGCAGAATTAGCTCTTTGGCATTGCATTGGTAATTAGCTGTGGTAAGCATGGAAGACCTTGCTGCTTATGTTTAGAGAGCAGCTGAAGCATTGCTGATGAGGCATAGAAAACTCACTGGAGAGGACAGGAGGGGGGCTGGACCCACCGCAGCACGCCAGCAGATACTGCGAGCTCTGCAGGAAAACACTGCTCAGCATGCCTGCAATGACAGGATGACACAGTCAGATACAGTCCTGAGCCGTAACGTGACACGTTAATCAAACGTTTCCAAAAAGCCTAAATACAAAACAATGTAATGGTTTCCAGACGTAGAAAACTAGCAAACAAAATGGACAAAAAAAATCATCACATTTGGAAATTATGACAAAGCATGTGCTTGTTTCAAACTTTATAACAGTTGGCCTTCACAAATAATGTAGGATTGGGATGTTTAGCAGTGTTGTAGGGAACCAGATAGTCTATAAGAATGTATAGATTACCCATTACAAGTTTTACATGTCAATAACTTTTACTGTTTGCAGATCAGGGTCAAGATTTCCACGCATTTGGTTTCCAGTGACTGATGAATGCATAGAAACTATGCTGCAGGTCTATGCAGATTTTTTTTTCCTGGCTAAAATAAAAATCAATGCTTCCTTGAAAATCATCTGGATGAACAGATAAATTGTACATGTACTTTTTCCAGCTTTGTGTTAGACAGACCCTTGGTCAGGGCCGGATTATGATTGCAAGGGCCCCTGGGCACAAAGTGCCCAAAGGCCCCCCTTCTCTTTACTCCACAACATCCCCCCACCCCTCATTGTTGCTTTGGCTGTAATCCAGGATGGCACGAAGGTTCTGCCGGTCTCAGAAGGATCTGTCTTTTTAGATTCAACCTCTGTGTGTGTCGTAGCATTCCCAAATGACTTATTTTTTCCTTACCGGAGCTAACACGTTTAGCCATGTGGCTGCCATCATGCTAATGGGATTTGGAGTCCAGAAGGAGCGGTAGCGGTTCTAGATGGATTTACAGTTGGAATATGTTGATTATATTTTTAGATCAAACCTCTGAGTGAGCAGCCCTGACCAGCCCCTGCAGTCTGTGCATCAGCTGTGCTGTAATAGACCTTTTTCACACTTCCGGGATTTTTAACCGGAAATACGTCAGTGCAGCGGAAAATAAGAATTATTGCAGCGTTACTTATGGGGATCAGTCTGTTTTTCTCATGCTCTGAAGCAGCCCTATCTCCATTTCCATTCGTTTCCAACATCTACCGATGTAAGACAAAACTGTCTAAAGGCGATCACGCGTGAGGAGGGGCTCAATTTTGTTAATTAAAGGGGAAATACTTACGTCTGCAGCAGACACTTCACGGCTATGTTTACGTGCTGGGGCTAAGTGTTAGCCGTCTTAACTCGGATGCGGTACCATGTCTATTCTCCTGGAATAACTTCACCCCAGGAGTCTACATGTTCGGTAACACAAACGGTAGTTTGTGCAGCACAGGAATTGGAGAGCCAGGAGCTAGAAAAGGTAAAGTAGGCGACAAGGCTGGACCATGATGATGCTACGTTAGCCCCCGCAGGTAAGTTCTCCAAAGCTAACTCTGCTATAATGTAAGTTCTTTTATGTGTTCATGACAAGTAAATGATGCTGAACTCATAGTTTAGAGCTGCCACCCACGCAAAATAAAATTAACGCAATGCTACGTTAACAGTTTATTGTTCAAACAATATAAATTTCACGTTCATAGACGTTTATCACAGTTGTACAATATAATTATCATACATTTTATATTCTATATTATGCATGTGTATGTTGTTAGAACGATATATTATATTGTTTCAAAGTGAAATTTTTATTCTAAGAACATGAAAATTATATTGTTAGAACAATAAGATTATCATGTTGTAATGTAATATCGCTGTAATTTATTTATTTTTCATGGGTAGCAGCTCTGCGTTCCAGTATCATATTGCTATGTGTTCTGTGGTCTTCTGCCACCTATTTAGAATTTTATATTGGGCAAATGTAAAAGGTTTTTAGTGCAGACACGATCCATGCTGACTGAAATCTGACCTAGTTAGGAAGGAGTTTTCCCAACGATGGCGCACTTCCGGTTTTTGTGAAAAAGGTCTATAGTGACTGCAGGTCTGACAGAAGCTAGCGTTGTGCTTACAGCTCGCTGCAATTCTCCTCACAAACAGTAAATGACTTTTATGTTGTTACATTAGTTAGAAATGCATGTAGGACTCTGACATATGGCTCAGACTTTTTGTCGCAGCTGTAAACGTGATTATCCGTAAGCATTGAGAGCAAAAAGTTGAGCAAAATACAGCTAATCTCCTAGTAAGCAGCAGGAGCAGTGCCTCCTAACACGTATTTGAGTGACGTGTGCAGAACCAACGCTTTTCAGTGTTTAGAGGAGAGAATTTTGATTTTCTATAATGATTTATGACAAAACTGCTTAACAAAATGAAAGACTGAACCCAGTTTATTTTTTTATACATGCTAAAGTGTAGTTAAACTGATATTTTACAATTTTCATGCTGAGTCTGGCCAATATCTTTAATGCATCAGATACTAAATGGGAAGTAAATGTCATGTGAAAACGCTTTCCTTCTACATAATAAATAAATACATTTGCAATATTATGAATACTTCTACTACTACTACTACTACTACTACTAATAATAATAATAATAATAATAATAATAATAATTATTATTATTATTATTATTATTATTTGATATTACTATGTTTATTGTAGAAATCAAGTTTCTTGGACTGATACAGGACCGTAAAATCTGCTGGAAGTCCAAAATAAAGTTAGATAAAAACTGGAAAAGACGATTGCAGCATTTGGTAAAACATGTTTTACGTGCTTAAGGCTCCGTTTCTTCTGTATTCATCTTTAATGTTACCTTATATTACTTATGGTGTGGAGGTTTGGGGTAATGCTATAAAAGTCATATTTATTTCAAAAGAGATAAACCACAAAAGTTCACAATTTGGAATTTTGGGAGCGCACAAACTCAACGTTTTGGAGGGGGCCCCACAAGTCCATTTTGCCTTGAGCCCCCAGATGCCTTGAACCGGCCCTGGGTGTGGGACTGAGCTTTGAAGGTCATCTGAATTGTTTCAAATATGTAAATAATGCATGCTTATAGATTGTTGCTTTATGCCTTTTCATTTTCAAGCACTTTTCTTTTGGTGGCGTGACTTTGTGCTCGCGGTGCGCGCAGGAAGCAGCCTGGAACGCGACAATCAGCGTCTCTGTCCTCTCGGCTCTAAAGAAGTCCTGGTGCGCTAGAGTCCATAGAAATAATGTTATATTGAAACTGGACCTTTTTTCAGGCTCCCCCGTAATCAGAACCCCGAAGAAAACACACTAATTGATTCCTGGTTAAAATGCGTTGTAATCCGCGTTTCTGACATTTGTACCGAGTAAAATATTCTGAGCTCTGCTGAGGCAGAGCGCGTGAGGCGTGTTAATGATTTTCCTTTGTGACTTTAGGAATGTTACTGGGGCTGTGCGCAGGTCAGCGAAGCATCTGGAGCGCATGAACAATCGGTGCTCTCCGTACCTGAGGAGCGCAAGAGAGGCGCACAGACTTGGGGGAAAAAGGGTGGAGTAACTCCATAAATAAAGTCTTTGAATTGATTATCTTTGCGGTGTGCGTGTTGTGCCCGGTAGCTGAGTCAGTTACAGTTTAATAAAAGTCTCCCTTGTGTTTTTCTGTTAGACCTCTCTTTTTCCCCTTCCTTGGGCTGCTCAGGTGGGCCCCTACTGGGCGTGGGCCCCTGTGCCCATAATGCCCATTGGATAATCCGGCCTTGCCCTTGGTGCATTAGATTGGATTTCCAAAGTTTCCAGTTTGCCACATCTCAGTCCTTCATTATTGTGTTTAATGACTATTCCAACATTTTTTTCCACTGCTGATTTAACATTTACAAAAAGTTTTTATGCTAAAATTGAGATATTTTATTGTAAAGCTTTTAGTTTAAAGGTTGATTATACAAAAAAAAGACCTGTATTTTTAATACATTATTGTTTGGAATTTGCTGGATATGTGTTTGCATGCCTCTCATGGGATTATGGCATCACTACCAACCTTAGAGGTGTGTTTTCACGATAACTCAGAGTTATACATCCCATATAAAAGCTGTACATTTGAATTAGGGTTATCGTTTGTTTTTTGTTTTGTCATTTTCAAAAAATACTAATCAGTCAGTTAAATACAGTTTATTTCTACAAATTTAACTACCTGGGTGTTGCAAAAGTGGTCCAGCTACGATTTTCCCCTGCTGTGGACTTTGGGTCAGGTGGACATCCTGCTCATGGCCCCAGATTCTCCTCCGCTGTTCACACGCCTCTTGTCTGAGATGTCCACATGCTGATCCTTCAGGTCGGGCTGCAGGACTTTGAGATTTCAGCAGGTTGTCGATCAGAAAGCTCTTTCCGGAGCTTCCAAAGCCTGGTGAAGCAGGAGCAAAGCCGGCCATGTTTCTTCTGGTACAGCTCTGAACTGAGACCATCCTGTTGACGCAGTGACCCAAACGCTCAAGTTCCCTCTACAGCGGCTCACTGACACTGAACTCTTCTTTAATCCTTTTCTTGAGTGACCAGGCCAACTTCATTAAACTCAGAAGAAGACAAAAGTTCTCTGGTCTTCCTCTTTTGGGCCTGTACTTTTCTACAGGGCTGTGTTGTGATTGGCTGAGAGCCTCTAATGTGCTCCTCAATTCAGATAAGGCTGGGGCCTTTCTGGAGTGGCAGAAGGTGGGTCTGGCTCATTCATTATGTCAAATAGCCTATTAAATGATAGACACCAGAGACAATGAAGTGCTGGCCAAAGTTTAACATGGACCAAACAGTCTTCTGCAGTAAATAGTTTTCTCTTTTCTCCTGCCTCCCTCGGAGCTCCATTGTGCCAAACACAGAGCCCTCAGCAGTTCATTTAAAATGCACTTTGTTTTCTCTTTCTGTTTAGTTTCTGAAACTCTGCTCAGTGAGCGTTTTCGTGGTTGCCTAAATAATAGAAACGGGCCACATTTTGCGAATGAATAGCACAAGATATAATATTATTGATTGTTTATTCATCTTTAAATACAAGCATTTAAAAAAAGCCAATGAAAAAATTAAGCTTAGAGATGAATGAAAGACATTATTTTACTAAGTTTCTTTATGCATTTAGTGTTGAAAATCCAAGCTTTTGTTGTTATGTAATAAAATATTTGTATTTATGAATCAACAGAATGAAACATGCAGAAAGATTTTATTAAATATACATTTACAGCTTATGGAGTCAACTCAAGATGGACACAATCAGCATTAGATAACTACTCAGCAGGTTTAAGCTAGAATTCAGCAAAAGTCATTTTCATCACTGTGCTAAAAGCGTGTGTCGTAAAAAGTGCAGGAGAGAAAACAAAAGTTTAGTTTTACGATTTGACACAAATAATATTTCAAAGTATAAAATGATTTTAGTTTGAAATTCTGTCAAATATGCATTCTGTCCAGGGATGCTAAGCTTTTAGATTTTCAAAGCGCTTTGAAATAAAGTCTGATTTTTCTCCACCCAAAAAGTTTTTTCTTGTTTTATTAAAATAAAACATGTTTAGAACATAATTTATAAAATTATAAAATACAAACATAGAAGTTGTCACTTGTAATGGCTTTATCTTAATTTTAATAATGTATTTTATCATATACAGGCCATAAGAATAGAATAGAATAGAATAGAATAGAATAGAATAGACTTTAATAATGCCACAATGGGGAAATTCACTCATTACAGCAACCCAAGAATGAAGCATTTGAGTGAATTGGACTGTTTTTCATAAATTACAAAAATAATTTATCTTTTTATTATTATTTTTTACTATTTGGTTATTAATGGTGTCTACACGGCCACTTTTGTTTTAGCAACAATATCATTTTAACATCCAAGTTTCATATGGACTCATGTACAATGGGGCTGCCAATAACCTGACTGTATTTAAATATACTATAGTAATAATATATATATGATTCCCGAATTCCCAATCAAAATTTTATATTGCAATAATATTTATTTGGGTTTATCAGCCATCACACACAGAGCGTTCGTGGCGTTTGGTTGTATGTGCTACATGCCAGTGTGGTGCAACTGTAAAACAAAAGTGGTTATGTAAGCATGCACACGCGTGTCATGTTTTACAATAAACACATCCAATGAGAGGCTTGTGCAACCTTTCACACTGCAACTAATGATCTGCATGTGTGTGTGTGTGTGTGTGTGTGTGTGTGTGTGTGGAGCGGGGGGGACTGGGAGCGCCAGTCTGCGCGTGTAGATACCTCATGCTGAGCATGGAAATTGGCCCAGACAGCTCAGCCTATTGTGTAATGCCCAGGGAGCCAAAGGTTGCTTGTAATCAAATTTGAGGTTTTATTCCTCAGGCTGGTGGAGAAACCATTGCGCTGTGTCACATGATGAGTGTTAGCAGGTTTCTGTGCACCATCCACCTTTGTGTGGAGAGTGTGCGTGTTAACGTGTCCCACATAGACCAGTGGCTAAGACTGGCCACCAGCTGGGTTGGTCATTTGTTTTAGTGTGGCTGAACAAAGCTAGACTGCTGCTCAGATCTGCTATAGCTACATATTTAGCAGTATAAGGATATTTGTGTAGCTCTGGTTTCTTTCCTCTTTAGCATGAAAAAGTGGATGCGGCTCAACCAGATGACATCCATTACAACATGTTGTGTTTGTATTTAAATTGTACTTATCACTGGGTTCACTGATCGATTCTGTCTCATGAGACTTTGTGCCCGTTTTACAAGGTAAAACTAAGCGTATCATTACTGAGATCTACCAGCGTGCAATTAGCCAGATTCCAACAGAGCTCTCCAGGAGAGGGAGGTATAATTAGGCTATTCTTAAATAGTAGGTCTTAGAAACACCGTGAAGCGAGTTCATGTGAATTCATTTGATGCCCATCTCTTCTCAGGCATAGAAGGGGAAAAAAACAGGGGTCCCTTCATTCAAACACCTCACAATGGCTCTGTTGAAAGCTGGCACTCTGCAGGCCAACTAAGATCCCTTTTCTCTCTTTTTATTTTCTAACCCCAGCAAAGCTCTTAAAAAGATACCGGCCCATTGCACACGCAATTGATATTCCACCACTCGAACTTAATATTGTGAATGGAGGGCCAGGTTCCATGAATCAGGAGGACAATGCGCTTAGCATAGCAGCAAACTGGCACTTTGTGTGTGGTGTCTGTGTCCCAGAGCAGGAAGTTTCTAATGTGAGCCTCACAATTGTGCGTCTATAGAGTTCTAATGAGCTTCTGTATGACGAGTGAATAGCTGCAGGCTATTCACCATGAGAGTCCAAATGAGCCAGCTCACTGCACACATTCACAAAGGCGTCCAGGAGGGAATGGGAGTGGCTGCATGAAGCCACCGGACTGTCACCGCGCTCTGTAAAAGCTCGTCATACATACAAACATGTTTCCATTAATAGAGCATTTGCATTAGAGTGGTAACATTAATTAAAATTGTAGTAAAGTTCCATTTTTATCTATGTTACAGCAGACATAAAAAAAGAAGAAAGGAACGATTTATTTGTTTTCTTTGTGAAAAAAGTGTAAGGAAAAGTGTCAAACTGGTTATTTTCCTAGGATATGAGACATTAAATACATTTTGTGTCATTTTATACTGGAACAGAGTGCATGTTGATAACGTTTATTTTATTATTACAACAGCAAAATGTCTTACTTCAGAATGTACTTAAACACTCAGTCAGAGCGTGTCAGTGTACAAAAGTAAGTCTTGTCAGAACTCGTGTACCGTATCAGAGGAAAGCTCAGCTCTACCAGGGGACAGTATAACCATAAATATCACAAATGTACTCATAGTACTCACCTTTTTTAATCACAATTTTTACTTTTACTTTTTTGATATTTTTAATCATTTTTTCATTTTTATTTTACTTTTTGTTCTTGTGAAGCACCTCGTGATTTTTATCTTGAGAGGCGCTATACAAAAGATCATTTCTTCTTCTTCTTCTTCTTCTTCTTCTTCTTCTTCTTCTTCTTCTTCTTCTTCATAGTAAAGATATGTATAGCTACATGTTTAACACAATGATGGGAGTTACTGAATGGCAATTTAGTGTCTGACTATCTTTTAAAAACAAGCACAGGGCCCAGGTCTGTTTTAAAAAACTGATATGCAAATTTTTCACATATCTCAAAAAAAAAAATCAATGTACAAATTCTATAATTGTTCACAACTCCGAGTTATAATATTTATGGAAATCAGGGATTAATATAACTGCTTATTAGATATTGGCTATTGAGGAGGGGTGGGATTAAATAAGCGCAAGCTTCTTCCTACTCCTTTTGAACATGTATTCTAAATGATAGTATATCACTGAACATTAAAAATATTATTATTGGTATTATCATTACTACTATTATTATTATCATAAGGGAGATTATTAATATTATTATTATTATTATTTGTTTTATTTATGTATGTAGTTTTCCTCTGCCTAATGTGTGTGTGTGTGTGTAAATGTATATGTGTATAGGTGTTATATGGCTTATGTATATATGTTTGTATATGTGTGCATATACATACAGATCAATTTGTTTTAGTTACTGAACACGGTTCTATGTATACATGTTCAGAAAAAATCAATAAACTAAAAAAAAAACTATAACGTAACAAAGTTAAAGACACACTTGGTAGTTTTGCTTGCTTTTAGCACCCCCTAGAGTCCGTTATTCAATTCAATTCAGTTTATTTATATAGCGCCAAATCAGAATCGTCTCAAGGCACTTGACTACATTCTGTGGAGCTCCTGATAGTAATGAATTGCAGTAATCCAACCTTGAGGTAATAAATGCATGAACCAGTTTTTCAGCATCACTCCTGGACAGGATGCTTCTAATCTTAGCAATATTCCGAAGGTGGAAAAAGGAAATCCTACAAACCTGTTTAACGTGGGATTTGAATGACATGTCCTGGTCAAAGATAACACCGAGGTTCTTTACTTTGTTCTCGGAGGCTAATTTAATACCGTTTAGATCAGGTGATTGACTAAGCAGTTTCCTTTTCTGAGGTTCTGGTCCAAAGATGATAACTTCAGTCTTGTCTGGATTTAACAGCAGAAAGTTTAGAGTCATCCAGATTTTTATCTTCAAGAGAAGCCTGTAATCTACCTAACTGATTAGGTTCATCAGGGTTTATGGATAAATATAACTGAGTATCATCAGCATAACAGTGGAAATGTATTCTATGCTGTCTAATGAGTTTACCAATTGGAAGCATATATATAGTGAAAAGAATTGGTCCAAGCACTGAACCCTGTGGTACTCCACAAGTAGAGTATTAATTCACTGTTGTAAAAGCAAAAGTGAAACTTATCTCCTCCCTGTGCGTTCGTCTTTTTAACACCTTAATCTAACTGCTGAAATGTCTCCTCAGCCTTCATTAGTGTCTACAGGAGCGGTTCATCACTAAATCAAACAAATCAGCTGTGTTCATGATCTAAAACATGCAGAAAACATGCAGGAAGCAGACTGCAGCACCAGGTATCAGCTCCACTTTACTAAGTCCAACAGGGACCGGACCGGCACTCTGAAGTTGCAAGTGTGGTATTCTGGACACAGAGGGCGGTGGAGGCCTGAGTGACATTTCATTAACCCTGTAAAGGGTCATTTTAGCACATACTGGCTCAAGAAAATGATTTAAAATATGAAAAAGTTGCTTAGTATGACTTTAAGACAATAAGAAATCAAATAGATCCAATATGTAACATATGTTTCATTTAAAAGTTCAAATGTTTAGTTTGACTGGATAATTGCTATAGAAGCAGTTTAACAAAAGTGTGCAGATATAGATATTGTGGCGGCCCTGCCCGCTGCCAGGTTGGCAGTAGGCGCAAAGCATTCTGGGGGGGATAATTCGGGATTATTTTATTATGTTTTTGTAGTGTTTTGGGAGTTATACAGTTCGGGATTATGTTAGTGTTGGTTATTTTTAGTTCAACGTTCATTTTATGTTGTTTTTGTCCGGTGCCTATTGGCACTGTGAGTTATTTTTGTATGTCGGGGAATGGGGTGAGGGCTGTTCGAGCCAATAAAGTGTTCTGTGTTGGCTACTTGGTGACTCGTTCTTGCCGCTGCACAACACACCCGCTAGATGGCGTCTGAAACCGCCACAATATATATATATAAACTTTTTTTCCAAATAAATTATTTGATCTTGTGATTAAAGACTCGTTCTGTTTTCTCTGACCAAAAATGTTCTGGAAAAAAAAAATCTACTCATTAAAACTACTTTATGGTGACAGTTGGAGACAACATTGATCTGAAAGGATGTAGTGCAGTTTAAAAAATAAATACCCATTATGAGCTCCACAAAAGCTGCTCCCAAGCTGCTTCTCTGACATTTAAAAGTTGTTTGCAAAAAAAGGTAATGAGAAAAAATTTGCAATGGGAAAAGCTCAAGCTCATTAGGGAGCTGAGTGACAGTGCAGAGGGAAAGGCAAGCACAACTCCAAACAAATATAGTCCTTTTTACTTTGTATGAATAAGGCTTTATTTGAACAAGGGCCATTTGAGGAATTAAGGGTTTAAGAATGCAAAGTTAATTAGTAATAAATTAAGATAACAACAAACTATAAATGCATTGTATTTTCTTGCTCAGCATCTTTAGGAAGCAAACAAAATCATGAAAAGCAAAGACTGAGAATGAGTTTCCACTTTAGTGATGCTTTTCTTTTCCAGACCTTTAACCCCTTAACGCCTGAATTTATTTCCAAATGTGGAAAAAAATATTCAATTGTGTTTTTGCTTTCAAGTAGATGTTAAATTAAGTTAAGAAATAAATAAGGATGGTATTATGGTTGCATTTGGAGCGGAAGCGGTTTGATGCAAATTTGCGACACTCTGCATTAAGGGGTTAACTGTAATTGGCTCTGTTGTTCTTTGGTTTTTGTCCAATGAACTTGGTGTCATTGAAATCAGGAAACCGACGGACTCGCTTCATACAAAACTGAAAAAACTCCTGTGTTGCCTCAGCAGTTTGTTTGGCTCATTACGTGAATTCCTGTCCAATTATCTCTGTGTTTGCAGGTTTTACTTCGCTGATCTCACAGTACTAGTTGTTCTTTTCTAAATTTCAATTATGTTGATTTGAAGAATACTAAGATAACACTTAATCACAGCTTTAGTTACCCATTAACAGAACATGGAGGCTTTGGTCTGTGGGGAAAAAGTGGAGTATAACCCAAGCATGCAAACATGCAAACTCTGCAGAGAGGCCACAGTCAGGTGTTTAAGCTGTAACCTTCCTTCTGTGAGGCAGACACTGTGCCGCCTTGCATCTCCCCTGCAAAAAATCCGTCAATTAAAGATTTTTTGTTTTTGTGCATCTCAAAATATATGTGATATTCCCTCTGAGGCTCTAAACCCAACACATCACCAAAAGACATCTACCTAAATGCAGGTTTGCAAGACGATGGTTGACTGTTGCTCTCTGATATCATTCTTTATAGGAAGTCACCCTCTTGCTTCTTTCTTTAGTAACTTTGTGCTGCTCATCTATCAGGTTCTCAGTTTGGTCTTGACATGGAACAATAGTGACACAGTGTGTCTGAACTCAGTACTGCTCTGCTGTGATTGTCTGGCTGTAGTTCACTGCTAAAACCACCAGGTGGAAATAAAAGCCTCTTTGTGTCTGTAAATAGAAGCAAAATATCTTTTTTATATTTGCAGCCTGTGAATTTTATTATGAGAACAGATAGAACTTAAATAATTGGATAATTTGAACTTTATCTCGATCACGTGTCAGCTCTGCATGCTCAGCTTCAGGTCAGCACAGAGAGAGGTTTAGAAAATGAGAGAGTGAATATCTGGACATTTTGCTAAAGTGCATAAACATTTTCTAATGCATCAGATTTTTCAATAACTCAAAGAAAGGCCCTCCACCGTTGCTCTGTCCTTGTCTGCAGAGATTTGTAGTGTGTGTGCATGCATGTGTGTGTATGTGTGTGTGTGCATGAACAACAGGAAAGTCAGCGTGTTATTGTAGCAAGCGCGTTTATTACTGTTCAATTTTTTCTTGCTTTAATGACTCTTGTTTTCCTGATGGCACTTTAGGAAATAACAACTTGTGGGCAATAAGAAGTAATTACATTTCCTGTGTCCGGACCCAGAAGAAATCTGGTTTTATTAATTATGAATTGGGGGTTGGAGGCCCTTTTCACACAGCAGATGTGACACTGCATGAAGAGCTCTTAGCCTTTGTTTCCCTGACAATAATCACCCATTTGCCTCTCACTGTTTACATATGGATCAGCTATATTTACACGTGGCATAATTGTCAAAGCTTTCATTTTTGCATAAATCCTAACAAATGTGATAATTAGCATTTAGAGATTTTTATTATGGGGACACACATTGGTGTAAGGACCACAGGCAACCTGGAACTGTCCCCAGACTCATTTCTGTGTTCCAGAAATTAGCCTGTCCCTGAAAAGGCTTCTACACAGATGCATGTCCATCGGTCAGGAAATGAATTTGAATTTAAGGCAAATGTTACCTTTATCATTATAGAATTTGTTATATTTTGTCAGACAAAACAACTCACTAATTGGTCCCAAGATCCCAGTTGAGTACAAGCAAACATTTTACTTTATAAAGCTGCACAAAAAGTCCCGTTTACATAATCAGTCTTTGATTAGAGGAGGACCCAAATGCAGAGTGTAGTCGAGGTCCAGGAGGCAGCAAGTATGGTAAAAATTAAAGCATTTATTTTGGGGACAGGGACACGATCTAACATAAGGAACCAACAGAGAGCGATGAACCGAGCAGAGACTGGGCAGTGATGAGGGAACAGGTGTGATGAGTACTGATGAGTTGCAGGTGTAAATGATTAACAGAGCATAACTACAAACAGATAACAGAAAACAGAAGTATAATAAATTAATGAACTGAGCTAATAAATAAAGACAAGGAGCATTGAGCATGGAACATAACACTGGAGGAAACTAAATGAGGATGAAAGAGGAACACAAAACTAACTGAAGACCAAAAAGATGATAATGAGGCTAAACCAAACACAAAGATGACATGAGGGGCACAGGGACTAAATATAAGAGGACGATGAACGATAACTAATATGGGGAAAAACAACAGAAACACAAGGGGTTAAAGGTTGTCGTCACAATGGGATGCTAAGGAAAAAAACAGGCACATCATTCTCATCTAAAATAAATGATAATAAAATCTATAAAAGGAGAAAAACAGTGAAGGACTGGGGGATGACGAGTGGCTGGAAGAAACTGTAGCTGGGGCTGGGTGAGAGGGCTGAATGAAGGAAACACAAGGAGACCTGGGAAAGAGGAGAAAAACATGGAAGGACTGGAGACAAGGACACAGACATGAGAGAGACAGCCGAACACGGGTTTCTATCACACCCCCTGCTGAAACCTGAACTTTGCTGGATAGTTTAACAAACTGAAGGAATAAAACAACAGGAGGTCACAACTCAGATCAAAGAGCAGCCTCGGTGTATGTGGTACGCTAGCAGACTGACTGCTCTGAGACGGTTGGCATTTCCTCCATCAAGTTCTACTTTTTGAAAGCAGACAGATGGTTTGAGAACGGGGTAAAAGCCTGAAGGTCCGTCTACATCAAGCTGAAGAAAATGTAAATAAAGAGGGGAGAGTGAGCTGCCACACCAGCTGCTTATGCTGCCATACCAAGCAGCTTCACACCAATTTGCACACTAATTTATTAGCCTCTTGACTCCACCATCTGACCTTCTCTGGGATCTTAACATCAAAGTGGAAAAAGTCATTTAGACTACAGCCCAGTACCTGTCCATAGAACAGATGAAGTGCTGCTGTTCAGATTTATACTCTTTTTAATGTCTCATGTTACTTATAACTCTTTAGGTTGGATGGAGACATGTTGCGTCTTCATGTGAATAATCAAGGATTTCATGGACTTAGACATTGTTTTTCCCCACTAACCAGTCAGTAAACCTTTGTACTAAAACACACGCTTGATCAAAGTAAGACTAATACAATCATTAAAGTTCTGGTAGATTCTGTAAGATTTTGTTAATCAGGATAATAAATGTGATTCATACAACCAACTCAACCTCAAATGAAAACATGGCGCACTCAACGATTTAGTAGCTTGTAAAAACACTTTCTGCAGAAATAACTTGTATTTTTCTTGTCTATGAAATGATCAGAGCTTTGTCTTGAAGAACATTATGCTTTGAAAGATTTAAGAGGTGGTTTATTCACAGCTAGTGACTGTTCAGATCTTTGGAAGTTGTTTAGAACATTTCAGTGTGGATAGCTGAACAAGCTCAGTTTGTTGACTTTGTTGTTGTTTAGCTTTATGTTGGTGTGGTTGTTAAGACAGTGCATCCACTAAAGCTGTGAGCAGATTTGACATCAAACAAATCAGTCCTGACAGACCTCCACTTCTCCTGCATGTGTGTTTGATGATCTCCTCCCAAAAGCCTTTTTCCCAACACTCAGGTGTGGTAACATCATTATGGAAGAGGATTAGGGCCACTGAAAAGAAAAAGAAAAGAAAGAAAATTCTGACTTTAATCTCAGAATTCTGACTTTAATCTCAGATTTCTGACTTTAATCTCAGATTTCTGACTTTAATCTAAGAATTCTGACTTTAATCTAAGATTTCTGACTTTAATCTAAGAATTCTGACTTTAATCTAAGAATTCTGACTTTAATCTCAGATTTCTGACTTTAATCTAAGAATTCTGACTCTCAGAATTCTGATTTTAATCTCAGATTTCTGACTTTAATCTCAGATTTCTGACTTTAATCTCAGATTTCTGACTTTTTCTCAGATTTCTGACTTTAATCTCAGAATTCTGACTTTAATCTCAGAATTCTGACTTTAATCTCAGATTTCTGACTTTAATCTCAGATTTCTGACTTTAATCTAAGAATTCTGACTTTAATCTAAGAATTCTGACTTTAATCTAAGATTTCTGACTTTAATCTAAGAATTCTGACTTTAATCTAAGAATTCTGACTTTAATCTCAGATTTCTGACTTTAATCTAAGAATTCTGACTCTCAGATTTCTGACTTTAATCTCAGATTTCTGACTTTAATCTCAGAATTCTGACTTTAATCTCAGATTTCTGACTTTTTTCTCAGATTTCTGACTTTAATCTCAGATTTCTGACTTTAATCTCAGATTTCTGACTTTTTCTCAGATTTCTGACTTTAATCTCAGAATTATGACTTTTTTCTCAGATTTTTTACTTTAATCTCAGATTTCTGACTTTAATCTCAGATTTCTGACTTTAATCTCAGAATTCTGACTTTAATCTCAGATTTCTGACTTTTTTCTCAGATTTCTGACTTTAATCTCAGATTTCTGACTTTAATCTCAGAATTATGACTTTAATCTTAGAATTCTAATCTCAGAATTGTTTAGAACAATTCAGTGTGGATAGCAGAACAAGCTCAGTTTGTTGACCTTTAGCTTACATTCTGACTCTCAGATTTCTGACTTTAATCTCAGAATGAAAAAAGTCAGAAATCCGAGAATAAAGTCAGACTTTAATCTAATTCTGACTTTTTTCATTCTGAGATTAAAGTCAGAATTCTCTTTCTTTTCTTTTTTTTCTTTTCAGTGGCCCTAATCCTCCTCTGTACATCATGGATGTCCCATTTCTGTCTTCTTTGTTTTTTTTCTTTTGTTCATTGCACATGAGCTGTACTGCCTCTGTGATTTTCATTGGGACTGCTCCTGTTGCTGCATAGTTATCTGCAAGGTCTCTGGCAACAAACTGAAATGCATATAAAATGCACTTTCTCTGTATATCTTTGCATGCTTCTTTAATCTCAAAACTAGTTGTTCATGCAAACACTTTTATTTAGCATCATATCATTATTCTGGTGGATTGGATGTGTTGAACACAAAACCAGATTTGCACAAATAGACATCTTCTCATTTCTTCTGTAAAGAAGCAAATAAATAAACTGTAAATACATGACAAGCAAAGCATGGAATTTGTTTGCAGAGATTATCAAAAATAGTTATGGTATGAATTTTGATTTATAAAATCATCTTTCATCCTTATTAAATGTTTTTTTTTTCAAACAGCATAAACTGATGATAGAATCAGGTGTGGCTGTAAGAAAAAATATTCATAAACATTTTGCTCATCTGTGTCCAGCAGGGGGCCTTGTTGCTCCTGTGTCTCCTGCTCTCTCTCTCCCCTCTCTCCTCTCTCTCCTCTCTGGTCCTCCTCCAGTCGCAGTTCTCGGCTCTAGCAGCAGGGCAGCTCGCGCTGTGCGTCCTGGTATCCACCTGTACCGCGGATGGTTCTGCTTACTGGACCAGACCTCCCCTCAGTGCATGGCGTAGTTTCTGCACCGATACTTTACGCGTTCCCTCCTTCCTCTCTGGATTTGCCTTTTATTTCATGTCATCATTTGGCATCACCGGAGCGTCTAAAGTTGTGGTGATGCCTCCGACCAGCAACGTTTGGGATTTGTAATCGCCTCATTTGAGAGGCTGATTTATTATAATCGCCTGTGATTTAGCAACACGGTCTCTCGGAAGTGGATAAAACATGGACTAATTGTTTCAAAAGACAGTCACTATGGGATTATTTCAGCTGTTTCTGCTTCTCTGCATATTTTGCACCTCCTCAGGTAGGACACAAGGTTGCTGTCAGATGCAGCTTTAGTCATTTTGTGGCATTTTTTGTAGAAATAATTCAGATTTCATCAGATGCTGTGGATTCTGCAGACATGTGATTTTCTTTAGATAATCCAAGTGTGCTGTTGAACTCATAGCAGCATTAATTGTGTTGTGTGTTGTGGATAAGTTGTAGGTTTTGGGGTTGACCCTGCCCTGCGCATCAGCGTGTTTGATGAACTAACTCTTGGAGAAGGCTTTGATGGAGTTACTCAGGTCCAGGGCTTCCACAGCGAGTCTAGAGCTTTCCACTTCCAAGGTACTGAAACACACGTTCACTGGATCTTTCTTCTGATAAAATAGCTCATGAGGTGGCTCACCCTCCTGTGAAGCACTGACGCTTTTTTGCAGGGGTGCATCCAGAAAGTTTTTTAAAGAGTGGACCAACTGGGTCCCCTGATTATTTTGGGGTGGCTCATCAAAACCAAATGCCATATTTGAATTTAATGAGTTTTGTTATGCTGTTGTAAGATATAGGCCATTATTAAATTAATATTTATTCTGTATTTTATTTTAAGTAGGCAGCTAAAGTTGATGAAATTTGTATTTCGGTTAGAGGTAAAGATGGCAGAACAATAGCAAAACACAATGGAGGCATGACACTGATTCCCTGCTTAGATCTGGGCTCCATTAGTAGCTATTATCTGCTTTTATAGCAGTGCTTTCTGTCAGTTTGTTCTTCATCTAACTGAACAGTCAAGTTAAAAATTACTTTTATTTAGTCTACATGAGTTTAAAATGTCTGAATTTTATAAAAATATCTGAGTTTTGTCCTAAATTAGGCTGGCAGTAGGTATTTTATGTTATGTATTTTACTGAATTGACACTATAGAAGCAATTTTGGTCTGTTATTTTTTATACAATTAGAAGTTTTAATCACCACTTAAGTGCACACCTACGCCACCCACTGGCGACAATGAGAAACTGCAGTTTTCTTAAAATGTGATTTTTTAATGCTTTATATAATAATAATAATATAGCCTACTTATGATCAAAGTGTGCATTTATGATGGTTTTGAGCTTTTTATGAGAACTGTCACAAATATTTTGTCTCCTTTTGTTGTTTTCAACCTTTACCCAAACTCAATCTGGAAGAATCCCATTCTGATAAGTCATGTTCAGATTTGTCTGAGAGCGTTAGATGATCTAGAAATACCTCTATCCAAATACCCATATATGTAATTCCTACTGTTCAGAGCAGCAACATATTGCATGGATTATTTTTGCGCCTGTGACAGGAGAAAGCCTCAGGGGGTTTTCCCACCTGCCTGAACAATAGGCAATATTAGGTCATGAAACAGTGAGGAGTCCAGGGAGGAGGCGGTGGTGGGATCATGCAAAGAATTGTGGGAATAAGTGATCCTAATCAGATTAGACTGGGGACACAATTCAAGGATATGTTTTTGTGGGTCTGTGGAGTGAATGAACACCTTGCTAAACAAGTCATCTTCTGGAAAGTGCATGAGCAGTTTGGATCGTTTTCCTTTCCAAAATAAGAACAGGCAGAGTGAGTTGTGTCCAGGTTTTCAGTTTTTAATTAAAAACCTTCACCGTGATGTTTAGTAGAACTGCGTACGAAGGAGAAAACAATACCGTGCATGCTTTTTTATAAATTATGTGCAGTGAAACATCTCCGCATTTACCGTCAGACACTCATTACTATTCAGCTAATGCTGTTAACGGCTCAGTCACGAGGATGGAGATGATTATCTTGACCCTGATCAAAGTAGCAGAAAGGGAAATTGCTTTTGGCTTTGAGATCTGCTGACATTTGAATGATCCCTGGAGTCACATAATATTCCAAATAGTTGTTTTGGCACAAACGCCTCAAACATTTGTCAGGATTTGTCGTCTCCTTGCTGATATCTTCCAATCTCCATGCACAGCTGCTGAGGCGGCGTTGCTTCTTGCGTGGTGCAGCAACTCCAGCTTCTTTGTGAAGGCAGACTATTTGATGTCTTCTGTGCAGACAAACACTCAGAGTTGCTCTATACCGAGCAGGTGCAATAGAGCGAAGGAGAGGCTGAGACTATAGGGGGGAGTTGGATAAAGAAATAAACAAAGACTCATAAAAAGAAGCTCCCGCTGCTTTTGTCACCAAATAAAAACGTGTTCTGAACTGCCACCTCTCCGTCATCACGCCCTTGTGTTTGGCTGCGTTACCTTTTCTTCAGTCGCCCGGGCGGAGCAGGCGTTGTGTGTTATTTATGGCCGAGCTCGCCTCCATTCTTCATTTGGGATGTCTGTGTTAAGTCAGTAATGTTGGGTGAGGGGGAGGCGGGCTGCATTTTGGCAAAGCAGACCTGGGCCCTGTGCTTGTTTGTTATCGGAAACAGACAGAGAGAGGCACATTCCTAGTCGAGATGCAGAAATGAGTGAGCCGGGATGAGAGGGAGGAAGGAGAGAGCTGTCTGCCAGCTGTTTGATAGACTGTGTTGATACCTCGTGTACGGATGCTCGGCTGGCTGGGCCCGGCAGACAGGCCCACAGTGACATTCCGACGCTCATTAGATAGCAGGCAGAACACATCCACGGCTGTCCCCTCCATTGCCTGCCTGCCTGGCTGCCAGAGGGGAAGGCTGTTATCTCTGTGAGCTGGGTGGAAGCAGGTCTAGGGGTGTAGTGAGAAGACAAGTAGCCGTGGAACAGAGTAATTCACAATAAAGAAATATTTACTGCATGTGTGCATATTGCTATTTGCAATATCATTAGATCTCCATCTGCCAAATGATGTTTTATTTCTGTGAGCAAGAAGGAGAGAGGCAGCGAGCGGTGGGAGGGATGCTGTTTAGCGTTCCCCTGCTGATGCCTTTGAAGGTAGCTTCTGTCAGTCCTACACTGCACGGCATTAGGAGAGGTGGACCTCAAGGGGATGGTGGGGAGAGCGGCCCACCCCCCACCCCCAAGGCCACGTTCCTCTAATGTCCTGATGCCAGGTGATAACTCAGCCTCGCTACAAAATTATCACATCATCAGCACTTCCCCCACAGGTTTTAGTATCTAGACAGCCACATATTGCTTTGTATAAACAAAACAAAAAAAAGAGGAGCCACACCCAGAAGCACTCCCTCCCTTCCCCCAACACTCACACCCGATCCACTCCACCATGTGTGTGCGTCAAACTCACAACTTAAAAGCATCCTTTTGTGCAGGTTTCTCCTGTAATTGTCTCTGAATCAGGATTTTACATCAGATGTTTGAACACTGAAATGTTTCTGTTCTTCTCTGACTGCCGAGCCTGTTAAAAGCAACAGGATGGTGGAGGCTCATTTATAATAAAGCCACGTTGAGTCTTTTGTTTTGTTTTCTGTGTGGACGGTAACATGACAGGCACATAATGCGCTTTTGTTAGTTTGCTGTTTTGGATTGAGGTGTTTTGTACATGTGTTTAAAAAAATCAACTATAGCAGTTTATGGATGTAAACAGTGGGATTTCCTTTCAATAATCATCAGGGTAAAAGCTTTTATTGTGAAAATTGTCAAGTTTCAGTGGTTGTTTTATAATGGTAAATACTGGTGTTTCTGTTCTCATAATTAAAGAACATTTACTGTTTGGAATACAGATATTTTTTAAAGATGGACTTTTGTAAAAATCTAAATGACATCAGAAATGATCTGCCCGTCATTTAAAACAGGAAGATTATATGAAATGTTGAGAAATGTTATCCTTTTTCAGAACTATGAACTTTTATTGAGATGACAGCCTCTGAGAAGTGACACGGGACATGAGCATCATTTCATTAATGCATGGTAGTGGCAGCATCATGATTTTGGGATGGTTTTCAGTTAAAGTGGTCCTAGAATGCAGTTAATCAACCATCTAAAACAGAGCTCTGAGCCTCTAAAAAGCATCAGAAATGTTGTTTTGGCTTTCATCTGTCCCAGGAGCCCTGATACAGGCCATTCTAAAACCCCTAAACCAGCCTTGCTGTGAAAAGAGCTGTTGGCCCCTCCCACTCGGCCAGGACATGAATATGATAATGAGCTGCTTGCTGATTGGTTGGTTTCCCCAGAAGGCCTCAGACACTGGAGATATGCAGGTTTGAGGAGGCGTGGCTCCCCCTTATGACGTATTAAGGAAGGTTTTCTCAGAACAGAAGTTTTTCTGTCGCCTTTTTCAACTTTCTGATTTACATAAAAAGTAGGCCACACACGGCTTTGACGTTTTGGCATGCTACTGTTGACCACCCAAGCTGTCTTTATTCAACAACAACAAGGAAAATGTTGGTTTACATTCTAGGTCCTCTTTAAATGCAGAAAATAGGAGGTAGGGCTGTCGGATTTAGCATCTCAGCCACTATCAACTAACTCTGGTGTCAGCATAAAGGGCAGTCAGAACTCATCACATTTGCATGCCATTATAATAATTTACAATTCATTGCAGTCCAAGCAGTGATTACTAGTGTAATAATGATTCACTTATGAAACCCAACTCACATCAAGCTTCATTGACCCACCTGATCCATCTCGCCGATACCCACCCCTCTACCCTGTGCAATTCACCCCCTGCCCCGCCCGCCAACACAGTATCTCCCTGTCACACTCACAGCTCTCAGTATCCTCTGTTTGATATGAACCTGGTCCAGATTTGAGGGAAGATGTTCCTTATCAATGTTTCCAGGACAAATGTGGACCTTATGAAATGTTAGTTTTCCCTATTCCTGTTATAATTTCTACAAGGCAAAATATGTCTGTTCATTCATACAGACCAAGGAATGTTATAGCGGTTCCTTATCAGTCCCATTCAGCGCAGTGTCCTCCCACCATTTCCTTAAAGGTGGCTTTACTAAATGTCAGATCTCTCAACAACAAGTCATTTTTAGTAAATGATCTTATCTCTGCTCATCTTCTTGACTGTATGCTTTTATCTGAAATCTGGTTAAATGATAGTAGCTGTGCGCCTGTTCTCATAGAAGCAACACCCCCAAACTTCAAATCTCTAAATGTGGTTCGACCTGATAAGAGAGGTGGTGGTGTAGCTGCCATTTTTAAAGACTCATTC
>SSNS01000464.1:306953-365600 GCA_006937985.1 Aphyosemion australe | reverse complement strand
TCATTGGGAAAATTGTTGAAAAAGCAGTTATGATCCAGCTGAACAACTTCCTGGAGACAAACAACCTCCTGGATGGTTTTCAGTCAGGCTTTAGACAACACCACAGCACTGAGACAGCACTGATTAAGGTATTAAATGATATCCGTATGAATACAGATTCAGGCAAAACATCTGTTTTAGTGATGCTCGATCTCACTGCAGCTTTTGATACTGTGGATCACAACATACTATTAGATAGACTCATAAACTGGGTGGGACTATCAGGTACAGTCCTTAGTTGGTTCCAATCATACCTTGCTGACAGGGGTTATGTTGTTTCTATTGGTGAACATAGATCAAAGCAGATCACTATGACATGTGGTGTCCCCCAAGGCTCCATTCTTGGGCCACTGCTCTTCAACCTCTACATGCTCCCCCTGGGTCAGATCATATACAACAACAACATTGCCTATCATAGTTATGCAGATGACACCCAGATCTATCTAGCTCTATCACCTAATGAATCCGGTCCCCTAGACTCACTCTGTCAGTGCCTAGAGCAAGTCAATGACTGGATGAAGTCAAGTTTCCTTCAGTTAAACAAAGACAAGACAGAAGTTATTGTCTTTGGGAGTAAAAAACCGAGGATGGAAGTTATTGCTCAACTTGGCTCCAGAGGAATAAAGACTAAGACTCAGGTTAGAAACCTTGGTGTTACCATTGACTCAGACCTGAGCTTCACTGGTCACATAAAGGCTATAACCAGATCAGCGTTTTATCATCTCCATCAATTAGCAAGACTCAGAGGTCTCATGTCGAAACAAGACCTAGAGAAACTCATTCATGCGTTCATCTCCAGCAGACTAGATTATTGCAATGGTCTCCTGACTGCTCTTCCCAAAACAGCCGTAAAACAACTGCAGCTTATTCAGAATGCTGCTGCTAGGGTCCTAACGAGAACTAAGAGAACTGAGCACATCACCCCTGTTCTAAAAACTCTGCACTGGTTACCAGTAAACTACAGAATCGATTTTAAAGTGCTTCTACTAGTCTATAAATCACTCAATGGTATGGGGCCTAAGTACATGTTGGATCTCCTTCCTGTATATACACCTAGCAGAGCTCTCAGATCCCTAGACAGCAGTCAGCTGGTAGAACCTCGGGTCAGAACCAGACAGGGAGAAGCTGCTTTTAGTCACTATGCTGCTCATAGATGGAATCAGCTTCCTTATGACCTCAAACAGGCCCCAACTCTAGTAACTTTTAAATTAAAATTAAAAGCCTTCATGTATTCATTAGCCTATGATTGAATGTTTCTTATGCTGCTCCTTCTGCACTGTTTACTGCTAAACTTTTTTGACTATGTCTTTTATCTAATTGTCTGAATTATTTCTTTGTGTATTTTGATTAATGATTTTGTTGCTCCTGCTCTGTAAAGCACATTGAATTGCCTCCATGTTTGAAATGTGCTATACAAATAAAGCTGCCTTGCCTTGCCTTATGATACATTGTTGCTATATGGAGTAATATTTAATAAAAACCTTAAATGAGGACATTTTGATGTGAAAGTTTAATGTTTTTGAACCATGAACTATTATTTACTCATCAGCATGTGGACTTAGATTAAATGCATCTGTGTCAGATTCATTACATAAAACATATTTACTGAATATCTTCATGTTTTCATTTAATAACATGTAAGTTTGGCCAACATACTGTTCCAATGAGGATTAATCTGAAGCATTTAACCAACAAATGCATTTAAACAATTTTACAAGACAGCATCAAATCATTGATTTGCCTTAAGAAAAAGGCGTAAACAACTTGGATTTTACATGTATTTATGCTCTTGGTCGTTGTTTTCATGTTATTATAGAAATAGTAAAATATTGCTGACCTGCACAGGGAGCCATGCTGGACTTTTATTCTATGCTTATTACATAAAAAGTACTTTTTTTCTATTTTCTAGTCATAATAGTTGTGACCATGATGAGAACCTTCCTTAAAGTGGTGGGAAACAATGCACAAAGTTTAGCTTATTAAGCTAACACGAAGCTTTTAAAGTCCTAGTCAGACAGATCAACGGGATTTTTTTAAGGGAATGTCTTCTTTGGACAAAATTCTCTCTTTGTTCTTCAGCTGAGAGCTTTTCACTCCTAATGCACTTCAGAAGGAGATAAAGAAAGCCAGAACTTAGCACTAAACTGTTTTACTGGAAAGTAAAATCACTGTATAACAGGCCTTATTCCATATAAATGGCAGAATTGTTTGCTTTAAACAAAGACTTTTTGTGATGTGGACTGAAAGAAAATGAGTGTTTGAAATTTTTCACTTAGATGTAAAGAGCATGTGAGTTTTCTGTTTGGAAAAATGTCACATTATTCTTAACACTGTAACTATGTACACTTGCTCAAACATAATTTTGACAAAACTCCTTTCTTTTATTGTTATTTTTTATGAATGCTCTCGCTTTTTCCTGCAAATTCTACCTGAAATCCAAAAACCTCATACTAAATCCAGTCCTTCTGCTTCTTAAAATCCTATATATTTCATCTAAATGTGATATATACTTTAGTTTTATCTGTATTCTGTTACATTTTACAAAAAGTTCCAATCTTATGACTGACATTATCCCCAAACTCCCTGTGGTCAAAGTCATTTTTTCTTGCAGAGTTCTGAGGCAAACCTGATGCGGTGGTCCACACAGGCGCGCCAGTGACCATGGAGAGAAAGTGATTTCTATCCCCTCAGGGCGGTTATACAGTTGGGTGGCTGGAATGCTGTCATTAGCTCTGTGTATGTGTGAATGTCAGACAGGCAGTCACTGAGGAGGCGATCTGAGAGCGGGGGAGAAATTGCTGGCCAAAGCAGTCCTAGAGGTGCCCTTCTCTCAGTTTAGTATTTGTTCCAGAAGAGTGGAGCCACAGGAGGGGGTTGGGGAGATGGTTCACAAAATTCAGATTGCCTCAGCGTGATGGAACACAGCCTCGGTCGGGATTCTTGACACCTGTGAACTAGAAGTGCAACATGTAGAATGTCCTGGACACAAATGCATTCTGGTTTCCTAAAACCCCTTTTTAAAATAGTTGAATCCTGAATATCAAGATGGCAGCCATTAGCATCAGCGTAATGAAGTCATTTATTAGTTAGACTTGGAAACTCTGAGTTCTTTGTCAACCCCAACCACAAAATCCAATATGGCTGCTTCAGATTTGAAAACAAGAGATAGCTGCAATGAAAAGGTATTTTTATTTTCACGCAATAAGTCAATTCATAATACAGTACCTCTAACATGTTGCTACAATATTTGCATGCAAGAAAAAGGTAAATTTTTATCGTTTACTATAACCTGATTACTTGGCACACTAATCAGTAAATCCTGTTTGGTTTTCTAAATGGAATAAGTGAAATAACTTGGTTACGTGGAAATCAGCAGAATTCTTTTGTCTGATTTGGATGTGTTATAACAGGGAAAAACCTCAAACATGCTGGAGAGATTTCTGATCACAAAAGTTGCAATTCTGCCAGTTATCACCCAACCCTGGTCCTCAAGAATGATTATCCTGCATGTTTGAGATGATTTTCTGCTCTCCAATACACCCGATTCAAATAAATGGATGACCTCCTCAGCATGTTGTTCTGTACAGACGTCTGTTAAATTTCTCATTCATTTGAGTCAGGTGTGTTGAAGCAGGTAAACATCTCCAACATAGTGGCCTTTGAGGACCAGGATTCATTGACCACTGCTTTAGACTTGGAGTCTTGGAGTGAGATTTCCTTTATTTTAATTTAAATGTGTGTGTGTGTGTGCGTGCGTGTGTGTGTGTGTGTGTGTGTGTGGTGGGGCATTAGACTGGCAGAGAGAAAAACGAAATGATGTTGGGGCAGATTTAATATATATTACAGGCAAAATGGATGCTGTAATCACAGTTTGATATGTAAAAATCCCCACAATGTTAATTAATTATGACCAAAACATATGAAAGAAATTGATAAAATGTGGAAAAAAACACTTTATTTTCCATCCTTTATCTATAACCGTTTATCCACGCAGGGTCACGGGGGGCTGGTGCCTATCTCCAATAACCTTTTGGCATGCAGGCAGGTTGCAAATCCATCGCAGGGCAACTACAGAGACACACAGAACAAACAACCACACACACCTAAGGACAATTTAGAGAGACCAATCAGCCTGACAGTCATATTTTTGTACTGTGGGAGGAAGCTGGAGTACCCGGAGAGAACCCACGCATGCACAGGGAGAACATGCAAACTAGAGACTCCAGGCTGGGATGCAGGACCTTCTTGTTGCAAGGCATCAGTGCTAACCACTGCACCACTGTGTATTTTCATTTATGTTATTTACATTTATCTTTACTGCAGAACAGTTATGTCCAATTATGTCTGCTTATAGCATACAGGTGGCCAATTCTTACAGAAAATATATTTTGCTAATATTACGTTCAAAGTTAAATACTGTTCATATTTATGTTGGACCGCTCTAACACTTAATCTATTGGAAGGTTACTACAGTTTTATTGTAGATAAAAGTGATTTGGAAATGGGTAAAATTCTGTAACAGAACCATAGTTTAGTTCTAGTTTTACACCACTGGAGGGCGACAATTCCCCCTTCGTGCTCATATAAGGTCAATTTAAAACTGAACTTGTAGCGCTGTAGCTAGGGGAGTGTGTACAGTAGCACGACGCAATGTGTAGCTCAGGTAGGTTCACTTTTTATTTCACGGTGAGAATCTCGGGTTGTGGCGTGTCTCATTGCGTGAGAGTTGGCAGCCCTGCACCGGGTGAACAATTTAGCGTTCAATGTATTTTACTCTTTGGTGTTTCTTTTGGTACATTCTTTGCTTTTGGTGACAGAGGCAGCCTTCCCACCCCACACACACATGCACACCATGACAGGACCTCAACCATGTTTGTTGTTGGCTGGGTCAAGGTGTTCCTTTACTTTTCAGCAGGGATTTGACCTGTCTGGGAGGCATTTTGCAAACTTTCTTCTGTTTGTGTTTTTCCTCTGATAGCAGTCACTGCTAGGTCAGTCCAAAGTCTTGGTTGGTGTTTTTGTTCTACAGTCTGCGCACCAACCCTTACATTTGTCCTTTTTTATTGCTGTTGCTGTTGAAAAGCATCTGTCTACTCTGTTCTGTCTATTCTGCCAAAATTCACTGAGCATGCTCAAACATCATTCAAGTTATTTTCCCTGTTTTTACTCTACCTTGACTAGTCCCACATTCCTTCTCACATCCTGTTGGTTTTCTTCTCCTTTATTTCGTTTTTTGGTCGTCTATAAAAATGTGTTTTTCACAATAAAATCTACTAACAGTTTATGCATTTTCAGATAAATTTGATCTTCATTTAGCTTCAATTAGCTCTTCATTTGCATCTCATGCTACACACATGACCAACATCATGCGTGGCAATGCCATTAGAAGTACTCTAACCTACACCAGCTTGTCTTTATGCAGTTTCAACAGCCAAGCAGCAACTCATAGCTGATTCAGATGGTTGATGATGTTATCTTCCTTACACCTCTTTCATTAGCATGTTTATTCGGACCACTCTTGGCTCTGTGTTTTTGGCCAATCTCAAGGCTCACTCACTCTGTTTAACTGGCAGAGAGAAGGCTTATTAGCTCAAATGTTGTTGAAAAGTTGTAGGAGGTGTTATTTTGTTCTTGGAAAACCACTGGAGGCCTGAGAACGAAAGTCCTCATTATCCCCATGCCAAAGTAGCCCTAATCTTCTCATCTTTTATCAGTGACACTGCTTTCAGGCACAATTTCTTCAAGGAGATGTTGCATTTAGAAACCAAGCACTTAGGAAACATGAGCACATACAGTACTTGTTTTGTAGAATAAAGTAAAACAAATCTTTTGTAAACACATTTTTTAAACTAAAGACTATTAAAGGTAGCTTGTGTGAGAAAATATCCACTTTTTAAACTGAGAATGGCTTTAAAGCACAACAAATCTTGGAGATATTGCGCTGCAGCCCACAACTGTGTCTCCTATGGATGCAATCGAGCCTGGGACTTTAGATGATAAAACTCTTCATCTCTCAAAGCAGCTTCCTTCCCATCAATTGGTCCTCTTAGCTTGTAAACAACTAAAATAGCTGTGAAGACTTATGCTGCTGCACTGAAAACTGTGCTGATTAGAATTTGATGCACTAGACCACCATTTTCCATCTTTTCTGTGTCAGTACCTCACACCAGAGTGGTCATTAGGAGCAGGTGGTCGCCCCATCCCCGCGCCTGCCAATAGTTAATCGACCGAAGGCCTTCTCAGCAGAGCCACATTGATTTGGCTCTATCTCATCACTGCACAAACATGTCAACTCTGCTTTTGCGTATGAATGCAAAGTTCTTGCTTTAGCTGTTGAGGTTTCCTGCTTCCATGTAGACCATTCTTACTGCACCACCTAAACGAGGGCAGGCCTCCACCCTCTAATCCTCTAAAGCCTCATTTTATGCAACCTCTTGACCTCATCGTGTGGAGACTGGTGATGAAAGTCATTCACTTATAGGTCAAAGGTTGCCTAACTGTGGAGTGGTGGCTGGTGGTGGAGGTTTATTCCTCCTCACCATCCCCCTCCATGGCTCACGGAAACTCTCTGTCTTTGTATGGGACACGCCCTGACACCTGCTCCCTCTGGGCTTATTTTACTCATGACAAAGATGTCATGATTCTCTTCATTCAACCCAAAGAGTGTTGGTAATGCCAGTGTTTTCTACAAAGAACATTAAAAAAACATGCAAAGAACTAATATTAGAGAATCTGTTCCATTTGTCCTGCATTAAAAGAGAAATGCTGTTTGCTAATCTTAGATTATTTTTCACTGTGTCATTTGGGTTCGGTTACCGAGCAGGATCTCTGTTTGTCTGCTGCAGATTACTGCTAGGCAGAGCTCCTTTTGCAGTCATTGGACCATCTGTCCCACGTCAGCCAGTGACACTGAGATAATATCCAACTGCTGATGCAAAATGCATGAAACTCTCCAATATTCCCATTTTCTTTTAAAGGGCAAATTTAAAGGGGGAAAGAATGTTTTAGACAGAAATGACAGATGAAAATAATTCCTCCATGGGTATTAAAGCGCGCGCCACTAAAAAGTTCATGCTCGTTCAGAAAGAATGCCTGGAAAAGGACAAATTTCTCACTTTCATTTCACTTTTATTGCTTTCAATATAAATATTCATTATTCTGCATATTCAGTTTTCATGCTTGATGTTTCTTTCTGTTGCATTGTGTTAATTGTCTGCTCCCACCAGCTAGGAGAAATGTTCCTACACGGAGGAGAAGCGGCCATGCTTGCTTCTTAGAGTGCCTAAGTGTGCCAGGGCATCTTGCATGCACCCCATCGCTGGAAGTGAACTCTTTGATGTGATTTCTTCTGAGGAACGTCATCATTTATAGATGGTGCCATTAAAGTTGCACGTTGGAGGAGAAAGGGGGACACAATGTTGGAAGAGGAGTGCAATGACACACAGACAGAATTCCTTCTAATTGATGCTGCCATCACGATCCGATAATTTAGCTTCACTCATATCCTACACAAGAAAGGGAAGTGGCTAGCAAACAATGCTAAGATAAAATATCAGATTATAGTGATCTGTGATATTTTTGACATCAATAGAACAATTAGTTGTCATCACGATGATTATAAGGGACATGATTGGGTCTGTATGGTGGGCTCAGAGGCCCAGGAGATATGTCCAATCCAATAGAGACAGGGGAGTTTCAGGTTAAATTATGATGGTTCTGAAGTGCAAAAAGTAACAAAAACAAAAGCACAACAGCAAAAAAAGGATCAAATGAAAAACTCAGTATTTTCCAAAATCAATGAAAATTTCTCAAAGCACAACAACCAAGACATTCGACCTAGTGATGGGAATTTAGGCTCCCGAACAGCTCCTCATTTAGTACTCACGATGAGTTTACAGCCAAATCTCATTTGAGAGGCTTTGAATTTAGTTTATCTTACCAATCAAGACAAAGGTAACATATTAAAACTGCGATGATGTCATGCAGCTTGTGACCCATCAGGTTGGATGAAAAACAAGGTTTTAAAAGGGGAGGTGTCTACTGGTCCGATGGCGTCGTGGAGTTGAAGTTCATTGTGCCTCAGTAGATATACTAGTGTAATGATTTCTTCTAATAGGCACTGATTAGTAAGAGAATAGATGCAATTTCCTCTTTACCTGCCAACAGTTTATATCAGGCATCCCTGGTCATGTGGGAGTGGCGAGTGGAGTTGTCAGGTCCACGGGCACGAATGCACTGCCCTAACAAGACCGGAAACAGGAAGAAACACACATCAAGAAGGCACTACAGAACTGCAGCTATCCACAATGGGCAATAACTAAAGGAAAAACACAGGCACAATCCTCACAAGCCAAAAAAAAAAAAGCAGAAATAGACAGCAACAACAGAAAACGCACCAAGGAAAATGGTGAGTTTACCATGCATACAAGGAATAACTGAACACGTCAGAAGATCCCTCTACAAGCACCACATCATAAAACTATACAAAATACTAAAACAGATTTTAGTGCACCCAAACCCAAACTACCAATGCAACATAATCCATAAAACACCACGCCTATCATGCAACAAATTTTACATCGAGGAGACAGGAAGACCTCTGGACACCTGAACAAATGAACACCGAATGGAGTGTGAAAAAAAACAACACGCTTCAGACTAACAAGACAAAAAAAAAGGACGAAACTCTAAAATCAGCCATAATGAACCACTTCAGACAGGAAAACCACGTGATGTCCTGGAACAACACGCAGATCATAGGGAAGGAAAGCAACTGATACAAGAGATGGATAAGGGAATCCATAATAATCCAAACACACAAGAAGTCAATGATCAACAGGGACGAAGGGGCATGCAGACTTAAGCACCTGGGATACACTCCTCAGCACTGCACCGCCAAGCACATGTGAGAGTGCCCGTGGACCTGACAACTCCACTCGCCACACCCACATGACGCACACCAGGGATATGAGATAAAAGCCACGTCATCAATCCAGCAGAAGACAGCCCATGAAGATAGGCTTCAGTGAGAAGCCAAAAGTGTTGACAGGTAAAGAGGAATTTGCCTCTATTCTCAGTGCCTATTGGAAGAACTCATTACACTAATGGTGTCATGTGTTGGGAGTCTCCTACAGACATATATAAAAATGTGTCTCCAATGTCTTCTGCTGTTGATAGTGACGCCATGATAACCTGTTTACAAGTGCTGTCATGTTGTATGTGTAGAGCCAGAGCCAGAACATCCTGCCTTCTCACCCACACACACTCATGATGTTTTTACACATAAAATATCTAATTACAGTGAAACAGAATGATTTTATACCTGACCTACAGCAACAAGGACAGAACTATGTGAACCTGCAGGAGTTAAACACCTGAAAAGGTTTTCTGAGTTGTATTTAGTCTTTACATGGATTGGTACGCTCTTATTTTGAAAACCGAGCCCTTGGCTATTTCTTCTGCACTTCTATTAACATTGCTGTCAGAAAATATTCCTGGATGTTCATCTTGATAAATGGGTTCTATGTTGTGTGCATTTATTATGTTTTTTGCACATATTTCAACATAAAGTCTAACTTTTGGTGAACAAATGGAAAACACACATGGTATTTGGTAACCAACTGTCCTAATTGATATTAAACACTAATGAGGTAAAATATACTGTTTCTTCTCTTGATATTTCTTCATATATTGAACCGTTCTGAGCTCTGATGCAGATTTTTTTAATGGTTAGTTTCTGATGACCCTGTCCTCCTTCTAGGAACCTCCAGGGAAGTGAAAGCTCCTGCTGAGGTCTCAAAGCGCATGGTCCAGAAGCTTAAAGGGAAGAACGAGTTCACTGTGCTCGCAACTCTCAAACAGGATCATCTCAACTCTGGAGTCATCCTCTCCATCCATCACTCTGAGCACAGGTACGCTCAGGTCTCTTCATCATGGCACTGAAACGTTTCAGATTGGTTTTGTTTCGGGATGAAATGGTGTGACTATGTTGTATCAAGATGATCATGAAGAAATATATCACATTTACATGTTATTTTAATTTCACTCTGTCATTTCCCTCACTGTCTTAAAAAACGTTAACCAAGAATTCAGCACCTGCTGGATTACAATAAATACAAATATAGACATATAGACTATCCTAGAATATTTTTCCCTCAATGCATTAAAGGCATGCTATGCAACTTTTTCATATTTTAAAATCATTTTCTTGAGCCAGTATGTGCTAAAATGACCCTTTACAGCAGTGGTTTCCAACTTTTTCACAAGAGGACCCACTTGCTTGTGTCCAAGACTAGCCAGGGCCCCCCTCAACCCTAACCTTTACCCCCATACACACATCTAAAGTGATTGATTACAAGCTTTATACAAACATACAGAGTTATAACTCTTACACAGAGTCTTGATAATAGTATTGGGTGTGTTATTGGGATTTTATAAATGTCATTTTTACAAATATAATCTTTATAAACTCGCAACCTCAGCACAGGCAATTGTAGGAACCTGCAATCTTGTGGGGACCCCCTTGGGGGGTCCCGGAACCCAGATTGAAAACCACTGCTTTACAGGGTTAATGAAATGTCACTCAGACCCCCACCGCCCTCTGTGGCCAGAATACCGCACTTGCAACTTCGGAGTGGCGGTCCGGTCTCTGTTGGTCTTAGTAAAGTGGAGCTGACATACCTGGTGCTGCAGTCTGCTTCCAGCATGTTTCCTGCATGTTTTAGATCATGAACACAGCTGATTTGTTTGATTTAGTGATGAACCGCTCCTGTAGACACTAATGAAGGCTGAGGAGACATTTCAGCAGTTAGATTAAGGTGTTAAAAAGACGAACGCACAGCGAGGAGATAAGTTTCACTTTTGGTTTCACTAACAGACACTACATAGTATCCCTTTAATAGCATTTAAAATGATACCGTCTCCTTGCTTCTGTGACAAATGTTTACTGTAGCTTTTAAATAGCATGGCTACCAAATATGGTTTTAACTTTAAATTAATTTAAAACACTAACTGCAGAAAAATGTACCTGTGGTTATGATCAATATCAGTAACATTTTCCTTCTTGGCTCATGTTTTTATTAAAAATGTCCTGTGCAGAATGTTATTCCAGTTATTTTACCACTTTAAGGTAGATCTATGTGCCCCCATGTCCCAGTCTACTGTAAATCTGTAATAAAGCCATCTAATAGTACATAAAGTCATGTCTAAATTTTGTGCATATCATCAGCAGGCTGGATGTTTGTATTTGATGGGTGTTTAGATGTTTTACACACTAGTTGGATAAACAAAGCAAATCATCCTAAATGCCGGTGCATTATGCACAGTCCATCAGTGATGCAAGCAGCGAGTTTGTAACTGTGAGCAGAAAACTGATGAGACCCGATCTGCAGCCGGTATGCTAATGTTTCCATTAGCTTGTGGTAGCTGAGCCATTGGATGATCAGAACAGCAATCCGAGTTTCACATAATGCACTGATTGAACAGTTTGTACATTAAAGTCAGTCCTGAGCCGAGAGCTCGCAGGGATGTTAATGACTTTCCCCCACTGCTGATTAGCTTTCCCAGCCATTCATATTCTACAAAGCAGCGCTGCATGGTTTCATCTGGAAATGTGACAAGGACTAATTCTGCATCAGAAGTGTAAGCGAGCGCATTTGTAGAGCCGGGGATTAATGTGCACGCATGACCAGGGGAGAGTAAATCTATTAGATGTGGTTTGCAGATAAATCAATTCGGTTGCTACACTTGCATAAACGTCTATTTTTCTTTTGAATGATGTTTCCAGCAAATAACTCTACTTTAAATAAGTCTGCCTCTAAAAGCAGAGGTGAGTGTGCTGGCAGCTCTTTTCATTAGTGTCTTGTGCTGGGTAAATCTCAGTGCTGTGGAGAAGAGGATTCTCCTAGAATACTAATACTCCAGTGTACTAAGTTAAACCGCTACATGTGGTTCATTGTTAAATGTTGCTGATGCTGCACTTACAAGCCACGAGGCACCGTTACCATGGATGTAAATACGTTTTAGATTCTGTTGCAGATCTGAGGAATGTAGGTTGTCAGCTTGAGAATGATGACAGTGTTGATCTTTCTGCTTTGTGCTGAGTTTAGAAACTCAGGTGATTTGTGCAATTCTGTTTTTTTTTCAAAGAGGAGAAATATTATTTTATATTCAAAGTGTAAAGAGGATTCTCAGAGAAGCTGTCATCATGTTGTTACTAAAACCAGCTCCTGCTGTGTTTTCTTCTGTAGGTTCCTGGAGCTGGAGAGCAGCGGACAGCGCAGCGAGGTGCGTCTTCATTATCGCACCAGAAGCCACCAGGACCACACTGAGGTGTTTCCTTACAGCCTGGCTGATGACCAGTGGCATAAGGTCTCCGTGGCCGTCAGCGCCTCTCATGTCATCTTACACGTCGACTGCAACAGGTCAGACACAGATATGTGTGTTAGATTAACTTAGATCATTTGAGTGGTTTTTATTTAAAAATAAAAGCATCTGCAAAACTGCATTGTTGTACGATATCAAAAATGCTACGATGATACTACAGGGTCTGTAGATGTTGTTGAGTCTAATTCAGGAGCTACTGAAGGAAAATAAACAAGGCAGGTTCCAAAATAAAGATGGAAGAATATAACTATGGAAGCTGAAAGTTCTTGCTTCTAATCTTTAAAGGGATATTCCACCTCTAAGTGACATTTGGTCTATTTCCGTATTCCCCACAGTTAGATAAGTGAGAAAAAAGCATTTTGTAACCAGCGCAGTAAATCTCCTGATCTGGCAGCAGTCTGTTTGCTTTAGCTTAGCATAAACAATGGAAGTGAATGGCAGGTACTAGCATTTTGTGTGCAAAAGGGATTAAAATGCCTCAATAATGATACCATTTTGTGAGCTCAATAATCATGTCGACTGCAAATAAAAAGTAAGAAGTAACACAAAGGATTTGCAGGAGCCGATTTAGACTTGGGACTACATTACGACAAAGCACCGCTGTAACCCGCTGCTGCATGGTGCATGGATATAACACAGTGGTTGAAAATAACGTACAATTTACACAGTATTTCTTTCTGTAGTTTTATGTACCGGTGTAATACAAGAAAATGCCTGTTACCTGTTTAGCAAAGGGATGTGAAAACAAGCCGAAGACATTTAGCAGCAGGATATTTCATGTTATTCTCACAGATGTTTGTTTACGGAAGCCAGAAGCTTTGTCGACCGCTGTGTTATATCCATGCACCATGCAGCAGCGGCGGCTTACAGCGGTGCTTTGTCATAATGTAGTCCCAAGTCTAAATCGGCTCCTGCAAATCCTTCGTGTTACTTCTTACTTTTTATTTGCAATCGACGTGATTATTGAGCTCACCAGGAATAATTGGTATCATTATTGAGTCATTTTAAACACTTTTGCACACAAAATGCTAATTCCTGCCATTCACTTCCATTGTTTATGCTAAGCTAAAGCAGACTGCTGCCAGATCAGGAGAATTACTGCGCTGGTTACAAAATGATTTTTTCTCACTTATCTAACTGTGGGGAATACAGAAATAGAACAAATTTCACTTAGGGGTGGAATATCCCTTTAAGTTTTGGTGCTTTTGTTGGAATCATTAGTTCTCTATTCTAGCTCATCATATTTAAGCTCATCAAACAGTAAAAACATTTGTATTTAGTCGAGCATTTCTTTGTTGTGACGATGCTTCTTGCATCTGAAGTGGCTGGAGCGCCTGATCGGTCACCTTCACTCTGCAGATCAACATGTAAGGATTGTTCATCCTTGAAATGAGCAACATGGCTACACATGTGAGCAGTGCCAAAATCCCCTAAAATATTCTTCTGTTGATAGTCACAACATATATAATTGACCAAACACTCATTTTCTTACACTTTGTGCTAAGTTTAGCTGAATCTCATTAGCTGGAGAAACCGGTCTCGTTTGTTTTGTGATCACAAGATGATGAGGGTACTAAAATAGCAGATTACACCCAGTTTCATTGTTCAGGATCTCTTCCATCACACTTTAGAAAACCATCCTTGGCCACACAAACCGCGGCTTGTGCCAGAATAAATGTCACAGTGATTGTTATGCAGGGTGGTTTTGTGTCATCTCTGATTGTTGTGCGCATCCCAAAGTTTGTAAGATTTGCTGTTTACATTAGGAAGAGCAGATCCTGCTAGGATGTTTATTTGTTTAGCATCTGGCTGACCGAACAACAGCCAGGCAAATAGAGCAAACATTAAGTACACTTCAAAAATTATTTTGAGTAATTGTGAATCCTGCTATGTAACCATATTTTTTCACTAGCACCAACACTCAAATATACCTCACTGGGTTGTGACTGTGACTAGTTATAAGAACAAAATGTGAAAAGAAAACCTGAAATTTCAGTTGGAATCACTTTGAATTAGTTTCTGTGACACAAATGCAACAAGTTCTGTATATAGTTGGATCACATGACATGACTGCAACTGTCATGGAAATGTTCTTGTTGCAATTTTAGCCCCTAATTGTGTCGGTTTGTTTGAAAATAATATTTTTTTGTATTTTTGCAGTTTGATTGCCAAAGTTGTCTCACATTTGTTTTATAACTTATGACTCATGGAAACGACATAAAGAAGGGTTCCAGATGCGTGCAACGACTGCAGCTGTTATGAGAGGAAATGTTTTGTGCAAAGTTTTCAGACTGAAGCTCGAGTGCAAAGATGAGATAAATAACTCATTATCTCGAGATACTGTGATAAAAATACATTTTAAAGCATTTAAGCGTAGAAAGAAGTCAGAACCCATATTAAATTATAGTTTACATTAGCAGGCTGGTAAATTGGCTAATATCGTTATCAGATCAAATTAATCACATTCATCTAATCACTTAGACATCACATTATATATGTTTGTGTGTGTGTGTGTGCGTGTGTGTGTGTGTGTGTGTGTAGTAGCAACTTTATCAGAAAAACAAATTCCAACACGTTCCCTTTAAGTCCCGACTTTGATTATGCGTATATAATAAAACAAACTTTATTGGACCAATATATGCATTTATTGGACTTGTTTAAAACCGTAAACATGAAACCTGCCAGCAGGAATGGATTGGAGACATGTTTACTCAGCACAGTGTTTCTGGTTCAGGATGCATTAGCAGTATGCTTGGCTCATTTAACTCTACTGTCATTTATTGTGAGTGAGAGGCTTTTGAGGGATAGCTTCCTGTTTAGTAAACTCCAGCATCACTGACACAGTAATGAAGTCAACCCTGCATCAGCTGTCTGCTATAATGGGTCAGCTGGAGTGTCCTCTTCTGTCCACGGGTTTCACTGGAGCCTGACTGGGATGGAATAATTGGGTCAGGCACAGAAAAATAACCGCAGCTTAAAATTTTATAGTAATGTGACTTATTTTGTGACCATTACTACTACTACTACTACTACTACTACTACTACTACTTCTACTACTACTACTACTACTACTAATAATAATAATAATAATAATGTGACTTTTTTGTGCCTATTACTGCTACTACTACTACTACTACTACTACTACTACTACTACTACTACTACTACCACTACCACTACTACTACTTCTACTACTACTACTACTACTACTACTAATAATAATAATAATAATAATAATAATAATACTGACTTTTTTGTGACCATTGCTACTACTACTACTACTACTACTACTACTACTACTAATAATAATAATAATAATAATAATAATAATAATAATAATAATAATGTGACTTTTTTGTGCCTATTACTGCTACTACTACTACTATTATTACTACTACTACTACTACTACTACTACTACTACCACTACCACTACTACTACTTCTACTACTACTACTACTACTACTACTACTAATAATAATAATAATAATAATAATAATAATAATACTGACTTTTTTGTGACCATTGCTACTACTACTACTACTACTACTAATAATAATAATAATAATAATAATAATAATGTGACTTTTTTGTGCCTATTACTGCTACTACTACTACTACTACTACTACTACTACTACTACTAATAATAATAATAATGTGACTTTTTTGTAACCATTACTGCTACTACTACTACTACTATTATTACTACTACTACTACTAATAATAATAATGTGACTTTTTTGTAACCATTACTGCTACTACTACTACTACTACTACTACTACTACTAATAATAATAATAATAGTACTGTGACTTTTTTGTGACCATTACTACTACTATTACTACTACTACTACTACTACTACTACTAATAATAATAATAATAATAATAATGTGACTTTTTTGTAACCATTACTGCTACTACTACTACTACTACTACTACTAATAATAATAATAATAATAATAATAATAATACTGACTTTTTTGTGACCATTACTACTACTACTACTACTACTACTACTACTACTACTACTACTACTAATAATAATAATACTGTGACTTTTTTGTGACCATTACTGTGACCATTAAAAGTGTTTTCTGCTTTTGACGTAAACATTTTGACCTCAGCTTGCTTTCTCACTGTTCTAGTGAAACTCATCCCCTAAATAAACCCACATTAGTGATACACCTGTTCTGACATGGGTGTGACTGTTTGTGGTCATTGTCCTTGGCACAATGAAAGAAGCATACGGCATCACCACGTGTCCCTCAGAAAGCATGTGGCTGTCCGTCCTCTCCTCACGGACAAAGCTCACAGGAAGATTTATCGGGCCAGAAACCTGAAATCTGTTGGGAAACTGCTACATGATCCCTGATAGGTACAACTTAAAGATGTTTAGCTCATGACCACTCTGTGTGTTTTCCAGGATCTATGAGCGGGTGGTGGAAGCTCCCTACATGGACATACCAGAGGACACTTCCTTCTGGCTGGGACAGAGAAACGCTGCCCATGGCTTCTTCAAGGTTAAAGCTGCTGAGCAAACTTCTTTCTTAGAATATATTAATGCTGATGCCCGTCTTGATCCGTCATGCTAACAGATAATAAATAATTCAGAATAGCAAACCCACTATCTCCTCACCCCATCTTGGTTTCTACGGTTTTCTCATTCTGTTTGTCTTGTTTGGTCTTGTTTATTATGGCTGTGGAGTTTAATTGCATGCATTTCTCAGCTTAACATTTTAATTTGAGGGTTGTTCAGTCTAGGAACAGATTTTTTTTCTGTCATTGTTTGTTCCCTCTGCCTCCGTCTGCAGCTAAGCCGAGTACAATTATCTCAGCAACTCCCACGATGCTGATTTGGGGGGAAATCATTAAATAGCCTGTGGACTCTGCTCATTAAGCTCAGTCTACAGTATTGTTTATCAGACTGATAAATATACAGTATCCAGTATAAAATCTAGGTTTGGATACAGGTGCAGAGTCCTTAAAAAAGCTAGAACTAACTCAAAATTAAATAGATTCAATAATCAGCATTAAAAAGATGAGATATTGTGCCTTTTTTAATGAGGACAACTCTGCAAACTTTATAACTTTGAATTTCCTGTTTTATTCTTTAAGTTAGTTAAAATTCCCTCAGAAAAGAATCAGCAAGCTGATTGATGAACACGATAAGCTCATTGACCAGAAGTGGCCCTTGAATGACCTCCATGTGACTCCCTGAGTTTTCAAAAGTAAACATAGTGACTTTAATTAAATAAGAAATGACAATTAGTGCTTGAAGTTCTTGAAAATGCTTGAACTGTAATGTTGTACCTTCAAGATTTTCAAAGTAAGTGCATGAAAGTGTAACCCAATAGCATGTACTTTTATGGGACAAGGATGTGAAACGTGTTTTGGGCACACAATCTGCACTATTTATGTAAGAATAAAGCATCATCATTATAAGGTGCTGGGAAAGTACTTTAAATCACCTTTAAATGTGATTTTGTCAAGAGTGTAAGAACCCCTGAATTATAATGTTTGATGTTTGGTATTGCAGATATGTTGGCCCTGTGCTGCATTTCTTGCTTTTCTATTGATTAAATCAAACAATTATCCCTTGATTTCTTGTGATGTGTCCAAAAACAAAAGTAGTTAAGGATCAGCACATGTTGAAAAAGCACCTTAAAGGTGTGATTCCCTGAAAAAACATTTTAAAATTATTATTTCTGAATATAATCAGTTTTTCATGCAGGCTTAATGTGAAAATAGTCTCCTGCATTAGCTTCTGATGGAAAATAGACGGTGAAACTCTAGGATTAGCAAATCCTGACAGATCTACGTCACACTGTTCCTTAACATTCATGGACTCACCCATCTTGACTCACGACGGGGAAGGCTGATGTTGGTTTAGCGTCCAGCAAACAGCAGAGAACATCTCGACTAGTAGAAGTTAGTTAGCATTAGCAACTCCACCACACAGCAGAACTCCTCCAGGCTTGTGTTATTTGTGGAGATGAAGAGTCAGTGGTAGAGTAGTGTTGCTGTTATCCAATCAGAGGAGAGATGTCCAAATATCAGGAAATAAGACTCCAAATCCTGTCGTCTGAAGCTCTTCTCTTATTTGGCAATCTTCTAGTTCCTGAAACTGGTGCACCAGAGCTTTTTTTCCCCAGAGTACGACTTACAAAGCATTCATTCCAACTAGAGACCACTGCAAATGTATTGATTAAATGAGTGATCCACACCTTTAAAAATGTTTGGCTTCAAGAAACTTGTAGGAATCTTCAGATTATCTGCTGTTATGATTTAAAATACATTTACTTAGGGAGCTATCAGAATGGAGTTTTTCTAATTTCTTTTTGCTTTATTTTGCTTTTACTTTTTTCATTTTATTTTACTATTATTTTTATTCGTTGGTTTGTTTTACTTTTAGTAAGTTTGTCACTTAAAAAAATCCTGTGTCACGTGTTTCTACACTTTCAACTTTTCATTGATAAATTAAATGATTTATTTATTTTTAAATATTTTCATATTTTAACTTTTTTTAAATGAAAAGAATATTTTAACAACATTTTCTAACTGGATTGTAACTTTTTCCCCCCGTTTTTTTATTTTTCACTTTTACCAAAGAAAAGTTCAAGTTCCGACAGTAAGTCAAGATTGAAGGTTTGCACAGGGATGGAATTCAGTCACATGCACTACAAAGGGTTAAAGCACTCTGCTGTAATTGGTCCTTTGTACTATGGTGCAATGATGTTTGTGTGAATGTAGCTGATAGTACTTTACACAAGTGTTCTGGCACTTCCTTCCTTTTAATTAGGTGATGAAAGGAGCCACACAGGTCAGACACTAATCCTTCTACGTAGCACCATCTCTCATCCTGATTAGTTGCTGTGAAGGCAAATCTTTTTGAAACACACAGATTCATTAGCGCACATGCTAACACACAGAAACATTTGTTTTGTGGGTGTTTGCTGAAGCAGTATTAGTAATAGAATCAGCGTGTCTGCAGTTCTTCAGCACAGATTCTTGTAGAACACAGTAGATGCTGTGACTCAGTTGTTGTACTCCATCAGTGTTATATTATACATATGCTAATGAAGCAAACTGTTAAAGCAGACTTGATATTAGTACTTTTTTAGCATTCTACATTTTTCTGGACACATCCACTAATAATTGGTGATATTTTTGTTTTTTTTTAAACGTGAGTTTTTGATTGTAATGTCAGTCTGCCCTTTTTGTTCAGCACAAATATTTAGCTTGGGCTGGACTCAGTTTCTGCCATCCATCCATCCATCCATCCATCCATCCATCCATCCATCCATCCATCCATCCATCCATCCATCCATCCATCCATCCATCCATCTCTTACCTAAAAATGGCCACCACCCTGGTGGTGACGAGCTTCATCATAGCTACAGCTGCCCTGGGGCGCACTGACGGAGGCAAGGCTGCCGTACACTGGTGCCACCGGTCCCTCTGACCACCACCAGCAGGCAATGTGGGCGTGAACCTGCAATCTTTCAATTGTGGTGTGGGCACTTAACTCCTCTGCCACCATTGCCCACAATTCTTCCTTCATTCTTACATATTGCACCTTTAATCTACTATTGTTGGTCAGATATGTGACTGCAGTGGTGGCGCTATACGCCTTCTGTTGCCCTGGCGGAGAATTGCTTTGTGATACTCCTCCAGCAACGGAGAAGTTTAAAAGGAAAATGTCACTGTCAATGCATGTGCGTGATTCCACACCTGAACTAAAGGAGGTGTATAAACCAGGCTTTAGGGGATCCACAGTCAGGTGGTAATCAGATACCGGAAGCACTGCAGCTGACTCCTGTTAATGTGGGCAGCGTCTCTAAGTTCCTCAGATGATGGAGCTCCTCATCTTATCTCTGAGGCTGAGCCTGGTCACCCTACAAATAAAGCTTATGTCAGCAGCTTGTATCCAGATTTTTTTTGCTTGTTTTTGCTGGTCCTGATCCAAAACCTGTGACCATAGTTGAGCGTTAGGACCAATAAATGAAGAGCTTTGTCTTTTGGCTCAGTCCTTTCTTCATTACAACAGACTGAAGCAAAGGCCAAATCTCTGGAGATGAAGCTCTGATTTTTCTAGTCATCTCCTGCTGCATCCTACCATCACATGAACAAGACACCAAGATTCATGAGAGTTTACTTGAGGCAAAGACTCTTGCAGCTCTTGTTTAGACTCTAAAGCTCTTTTGTTCTATACTTCAAAATCTGACAAAAAGGTGTTTTATTTCCAATTGTCCCTTTATATAAATCTCCACTTTCCTGCTGGTGGATCATAGCACAGAAGATTTTCCAAGGATGTTGGTTTTCATCTGTCGACTCATTTATTAGACAGCCAACAGCTCTTTTCCTTCCTGCATCAAACTAGCTTTGCTCTCAATCTCCTTTTTCAAATTGATCCAATAAAACATGACACATTTTATATAAATCCATCTTATTACTAAATCTCATGCACGCATTCAGTTTCACCAGCAAATTTGTCACATTAGCGAGTTAAAACGCTCCGATTTTCCGTTCGCTGTGGCTTCGGCTTCACAGAATCCAACCATGTTGCATTAATCACAGCTCAAAACAAGTTGGTCCCAGTTGCACGCTAGGAAATCTGTACCATGGCACCAAAATAAATGTATAGTTTTATGGATTCATTACAAGTTTGATCTCCTATCTGCTTCCATCCTGGCACTTAGTTGTGAAAAATTGGCGAGTCATTTCCACAGGATTTGAAATTTATGGCCGGTAAATTGAAGTGGCAAGACAATTTAAAAAACAATTTCTCCTAAAGTTGCGCCGCTCCACTTCTGTAAAGGGTAATAAACGCTCTCGAGGAGCGAACCGGGTCAGGTTGCCGTGGCAACAGAGTGTCTACGTTCACACGCCTAGCGTCTGGGTGTGTTTGATGTTTGGACACAAAGCACAAAAGGCTATCATTTAGGAGTTTTGCACCACAGTGAATCCGTGTCTATCGGAGGACATCAGAGAGAATCAGACTAAAATCCTAAAACCCCCACACTTAGCTTCCTGTTGATGTCTAGATATGAGATGAGTCATCAGAACAACAACCCAGAGGGCCCATTTCCTCAGAACTATTCTTAATATAGAAAAACATGTTTTGACTAACTCCCTGATTTACTGCTGTTACCTCCATATTCAGCTGCGAGTTCAGCAAATTACCGTTCCTCGATAAACAGGTGTGTTTTTCTTTTTGTGTTTTCTGTATTTTTCTGCTTCTCATTATCTCAAGTCGGAGTAAATGAGCGTGCTTAGACCGCTCTGCCCATCTGGGTTCTTGTCTGCTTATTATGCATTAACCTCTGCCGTCATTCTATGTGTGTGTGTGTGTGTGTGTGTGTGTGTGTGTGTGTGTGTGTGTGTGTGTGCAGCCTGTCTGTTCTCTGTCAGGTGTTATTCTCTGTGATCAAAACATTTTGTTGTATGTCTGTTGATACAGGGGGTGATGCAGGATGTGGAGATCGTGGTGATGCCACAGGGCTACATCTCTCAGTGTCCAGACCTGAACAGAAGTGAGTGCAGCAGCCTGTTCACTAATTCATACTGCAAGCGTTTCATGATCTGTTGAGACTTAAGAGGACATGCTGTGAATGACTCTCAGCTACCATCACACCAAATTACAGCTCCACATCTGGAAAACTGACTGAGGTGGCCAGCTTGAATCAAGATGAACTTGAAGGTGTTGTACATGTACATCCAGTGATTAGTCAGGAGTTTAAATTAAATATGTCCAGCGCTCTGATGGTATTAACAAGCAAACACATGCCGAGACTATTTGGATGAAGTGAGCAGGCTGCTGCTGCTGATGATGACGATGAGGAGGAAGAGGCCTAAAGTAAATCTAAAGCATGAGGATAAAAGGAAGCTGGTAATAAGCACCATGGTTTTGAGGCAACAGACACAATCATGCAGCTCTTCTGTTTAGCTGCACCACTCCGATGCCTTGCCAGCTCCATCCATGGCTGCTGTGGTGCCAGGTTCAGTTGGTTTAAACCTGCTAAAGTGACATCAGGGAAGATTGTGATAAAAAATAATCCCAGAGTCTAATTTAGAAAGCATCTTAGAGAAATAGCAGCTGGAGTTATCTGGAAATTAAGCCAAGAATGATCTGCTTTGTTGATTATGTCTCTTTTACTTTTCATTTATTGTCTGAAGTTTTACCATACCGTACCATTTTATTTATATAGCGCAATTTAAACACAGCATGCGAGCTGACCAAAGCTCTGCACAGGCAACAATCACAAAAGAATGATATTAAAACAGGTACAGTTAAAAACAATCGATAAATATAGATTAAAGCAACCTGAAAGCAATTTAAAACAAAGCAAGCGGTACAGTGATCTCAGTGAGCGCACCGGCACACAGGGTGTGAGCAAGTCAGACAGATAAGATGGTGCAAGACCGTTCAATGCTTTTTCAAGTTCAAGTTTTCTGCCATCCCTGTTTGTCTCAGAAAAACTTTATTCAACAACAAAACAAACACTCTATAGGTTAGGAGGAAAAACAGGCAGGTCAAAAGAGCAGCTGAAATCTAATAGTTGCTGTAAGTTGTCCAAAGTAGCTCCCCAATCAAAATCTTAGAATTTTATGTTATTTTTTCAACAATCTAATGCTGTATTTGAAAATGTGTGCTGAAATGACAGAACGCTGTCTTTTGCCTCCTAGCATGTCCAACATGTAATGACTTCCATGGACTCGTGCAGAAAATCATGGAACTGCAGGATATCCTCGCAAAGACTTCAAGCAAGGTAATGTGATGTGACTGAATGAGACGTTACATTCTGGAAAAACGTGAGTTTTTTCCTAAAGGTGAGGCTAATTACAGCTGTGAATGAACGGAGTAAATTGCACAAAGAGCATAAAATATCCACTTTGTCGTGTTCCTCTGTCCTTGCAACAGGCAGTACAAGATCAATTAATGCTAGACTTTAGCCTTTTAAGGTGTGAAAGGTGTTAATAATCCCTAATGACCAACCTTTTTGGTTTGCTGCTGGTGTCTGTTGGAAACTCCTCTCTCTGCCTTCACAGAGCTGACTTTAATCTTTTTCTTCTTATTTTTTAATCTTTTTTTTTTTGCGTCGGGTTACGGTTTGGTGAGCAGCTGTCCAGGGCTGAGGAGAAGATGAATGGGCTGGATGGCTGCTATTGTGAGCGAACATGCAGCGTCAAGGGGGTCGTCTACAGGGAGGACGAGGGCTGGACAGATGGCTGCAGGAACTGCACGTGCACGGTGAGGCTTCACACACGGGTGCTGCTCCACTCAGCGTGTCTGTGTGCTTGTTTGCTTGTCATACTAATAGAGGATGCAAGGGCATTTTCATTTCAGTGTGTGGACAGGAGTAAATATACTTGGCCCAGAATAAAGCGCTCGTGATTGCTGGTTGTGATTGTTTCATTCAGTTTATGGGCGTCTAATATAAAGTAAGTGCTGCTGTTGTGTGTGTGAGGGCCTGGAGAGGCTTGTGTGTTGGAGAACATGTATTTTTAATCATGTTGTTGCTTGAGAAGGTGGGGGCACCTGGGTGAATGTGAAAAAGGTGCACATGGTATATTGTTGGTAGCTTGTTTTTATACTTTTGATGCTTAGTAAATCCTGGTTCACACAGCAGGATAATCATGCCGTTTCGGTCAAACCCTGCTCCTTACAACTATCTTTAAGTTGCATTTACTCTAAAGATAATCTTATCAGATGATCCTACCATGTGTGATGTGTTATGAGCGCTCTGGTCAGCTCCAATCATAAATCCAGGATTTGAAACATGTTGGATTACCTTTATCTGATTTTTGGGAACTTTCTGCCTGGTGAAAGTGATGTGTAGCCAACCGGAAAGCCAGGTACGGAAGAGCCCAGTTAGCTCCTTCTCAGCCATGTTTGTTTACTTCAAAGTCACGTTTTATCTCTCGAGATTTCCTGTCTGACTTTGGAATGTCCGTGAGTGAAAGCGGTTTGTGTGTTTTATATTTGCTGGGTTGCTGCACACCACACAGTGTAGGACCAAAACTGGTATATCCGTGATTTTTTTTTTCAGCGTGTGGTTTCTTGTGCTTTGAAAATTGGTGCTGTATGAACCAGGCTTTAGACGTTAACATTAACAATACGACTCAGTAATGGTTTATTGCCTCAATAATTTACGTTGCATTCAAAAAGAGTGTGACTCATTGCCCAAAACGTGAAATAAAACAACCGCAGACCTTCGGCTCGTTCCACATCAGTGAACAGATTTCACCAGTTGTCAGTCTGCTCATCTCTGGAACGTGAATCCCATTTGATGCATCTGAACTGTTTAAACTAGCCAATGAGATGCCTTCATGCACCACTAACCAATACAAAAAATATTAAACCACATATCTCTTTATGCACTGCACCTAATTGCTCCTGACAGATGATAATTATCATCAGGGATTTGTTCACCCACTCATCCAATGAAATGACTTCATTCATCAGGAACGGTGTTTTGCCATTCCTAAGCTGCAGTTAGGGAATTAGATGGGATGTGCTCCTTACCTTATGTGTGGCAATTAGCGGCGACCTTTAAAATTTAAAGGTGATGCATTAAGATGTTATCAATTATGTGGATCAGGTTCATAGATGTTGCTGTCACAGAGCTTTCATCCGTGAAAACGATGTTAATTACCGGCATAGCAGTGAGACGGGTGACAGCGTTTAGATTTGTGATATGGTGGCTCACTTGGGAAATTTACAGATTTACAGTTTGAAATGCTGGTTTTTATTTCAAACGGTGTGTGTGATTGTTTTGTGATAATTGTGTGTTATAATTCTGTAAAGGCTCTGTGATGGACCTGTCCAGTGTGTAGCCCCAGACTGCTGGAGAAAAACAGCAACAGCCAAGCGGGTTTAAAAAAGGATGAATGGATGATTTTGTAAAATTCTGCATGAATGAGCATCATTCACATTAGCATCAACCATTTATGTTTGTGATATTTTACTTGAAATATACATTCAAATATCATGTTTGTTGTTGCATGTGCACTCACGCACATGTACATGTGTAATATGTTTATATAAAATTAAGATGTAAACAAAATTAACTGTTAATATTTGATTTCATTTCATTTATACACATACCACAATAAATCAAACGTGAGGGAGCCTCCTCATTAACACAATACGTTTGGAAATTTAGTGTTGGTAGGAGGTAAAAAAAATTAAAACAAACTGTTGCAAACAAAATGTATTGAATAGAGAAAGCTCGTTCTTTGAAGGATGGTGAGAGGTTGTCTCCATTCTTCCTCGCCTGTGGAGACAGGTATAGCCCAAAATCGGCAAAATGACATGTTAACACCTTCCTGCCTGCAGCTTATAATTAATGACAGTATCACAACTAACAAGCTTTGAACGATTAAAACAGTCAAACTAGAAGTGTTCCACGCAAATTCAGTCAGCCGCTGGAGGAAAGTTGTGAACCATCTTTAGCTTCACCATAGTCCAGTCCTTCTGCTCGTGCCAGTGTTAGAGGTCCATGTTGTTCCTTCTTCAGGGTTAATCCTAACTACAAAACCTTTAAGTATGACATAATAAATCTGTATAATACAGGAAGGTTGTGTTGTGAGGAGAAATGACTAACTTGATAATTCAGTCATCATCTAGCACTAATCATGCAAATGTTCCAACATACCTCTGATTTAGTTCCAATGTTTTAGTTATTGCTTTGTTGAGTGTTACAAAGGTGGAGTTATTTGTTGTTGTCATGGTGGCACCATACGTGAGGAGGGCGGTCCAAGGAATGGGACCACTGTGCTGTTCCACTGTTCATAATAAAGTGGTGGTTCACTGGTCTCAGCTCCTGGTGTTCAATGCTCACTGGCTACCTGCAGTCATATGGTGCATGAGGCATGAGTTAGCCAGCATCTTTCAGTGTCAGTTAAAATCTACATTTTGGTTTAATTGGTAATGCAGTAATGCTAACATGTTGAGTTATATAAACCGGTGTTTCAAGTAAACTCTACTTATCGGGGTTCTCAGTGAAACAAAACCATAAGCCCAGATGTGACGACCTAATAATTGAGTTTCTATTAATTGTAGTTTGTTGTTAATTAAAACAAAAAACAAGGATTTGAATTGATCCTCAATCATCATCACAGAATTATTTCTATTGAAATGTGTTACAATTCTAAAGGATCACTGGCATCATGTCTGTTTGCTGATAAAAATCTGACATTTATACAAATGGCACTAGGCAGATATTGATCATTGATATTTAGACGGTCAGGACTGATAGATCTGCATTGATGTTATTTTGATCATCTGAAAGGATTTTTTGACTTTAGGCTGAGTTAAAGTCTTCGATCTTTTTTATGAGACTATAATTAAAATATGTCCAATTTGTTTTAAGAAATTCCTACATGTATTATTATGGTAGCTCAATTAAAAAAACATTATATTGTAGCTTATTCTTTCCAGCTCCAGTGGCCTAGTGGTAGAGTGTCCGCCCCGGGACTGGGAGATCAGGGTTCTAATCCCGGTCAGGTCATACCAAAGACTTTGAAAAAATGGGACCCAATGCCTCCTCGCTTGACACTCAGCACTAAGGGGTTGGATTGGGGGGTTAAACCACCAAATAGTTCCCGAGCGCAGCCACAGCTGCAGCTCACCGCTCCCCACCATGGGGATGGGTCAAATGCGGAGATGTAATTTCACCAGTGTGTGATGAATACTTGGGACTTTAACTTTTAGTTGAACATCATAGTACATAGTGTAGTTTATCTATATTACTGATTTCACAAAGAATTGTTTTTGTAGTGCAGTCTGAAAGATTTGAGTCATTTCTTTGAGGTCTACAGTGAAAAACCAAAGATATCCAAATGATGTTGACTGGATAATGTCTAGTTTTATCTGCAGTATTTTACATCTATTTCCACTAAAGCAGTGAAATACTGTTAAAACTATGTGATTTTGTTAAATTTACTCACACTGACATGACAATTACAGTACTACACTGCAAACATGTTTTAATGGTATTTTACTGTTGATTCTACAGTAATACACTATAGGAATTACAACAAGGGCTAACAGTGTGTGAGTGAAACAAAAGATGAGACTTGTAATAAACATATTTTCTTGTTGAATAAATGAAAACATGTTTAGCTTTAACAAGATTTATTACTTGATTCAATAAGTGATTTAAAATGAGTTTAACCAGCCCAAATAGATTAGCAACAGAGTAAAGAAGCACATGCTTCTAACATATTATATTATCTTGAAAGTAACTAATTGTCACAAAATTTGTGAACTTTTTAAAAAAAAATTTCATTGCAACCATTCCATTTACCGCAAACGATGCAATGTTTCTGCACTGCGTGCATGGTGCATGCGTGCAGCTTAGTCTGTATGTCCCTGTTGTCCATGGTGACTGATGTATACTGATGGGTTATCAAAGTTGATGATTTTTTTAATAGTTTGTTTTGTTTTCTAGAATAATAATGATTAATTAATTCAATCATCCAATATTCTTTTAACCATTCAGGACAGAATAGCACATTTGCTGATGCGTCCGGTGATCCAGCACCAGCTTTAGCCTCGCCAGGTTTTAGTGCACATTTCTGGCACAATGCTACAGTTAACCAAATTATTGTTTATATTTATTATAAAATCAATATGAAGCTTAATAGTTTCAGATTCCTGAACTCTTGTAATCCCCGTGTTTAAATGATGTGATTTTCTGTTCCCACCAGAACGGAACGGTGCTGTGTGACGCCATCTCCTGCCCTCCCCCTCAGTGCCCAGCAGGCACGGCACCTGCCTACGTAAAGGGGGCCTGCTGCAAGGAGTGCCTGCGTGAGTGGAGTACTCTTAACCTCAACATCTTCCCACTCTTACGAAATCACGGACACAGCATCACACAAAACACACACATACGCACAAAAACACACACATCACAGCCAAACGAGCCTCCACCAGCAGATCGAGAGCTCACAGAACGCCTCCACAAGGTCTGCCTGACAATTGACCAGGGCTCTGCTGTGTTGCTAAGCTACCTTCTAACATGTCCCCCGAGATGAGTCCATCCTTTTGCATATACATGGACCAATCAATTATTCACAAGCTGGCTTCAAAACACAGATGGCCATCAGTCACACAGATATGAGCCAGTAAATCTGGGATTGCTGCGTGTAGAGCACTTCCTTTATCTGGTGTTGAAGCTGTGAGAAAAGTGAGGAGAGGGAAAAAACACATTAAAAGTTTTAAAACGATGCATATGCTCACACCTTTTTCATAAATGTCCATTTTTAACTTTTAGCACTCGTTGGTTCTGGCTGGAGGCATAAATAATTCTGTTTCATCATGTTGCCACAAAGAGGGTCTGCTTTTTTTCCCCAAAAAGACTTTGAGCTAAGCAATGAACTCTCATTAGCCTCCTCGCAGCAGCACTCTGCATCTCATATTCCCCGTTTCAGTAGAAATTACCCCTTTTCACCTCAACATTGTTTAATAACGCTGCAAATGAAACTTAAAAATGTGAAAACTGCCAACATATGGATCAAAAAACCAGCTCAAGCGTGCGATACAGAAACGTATCACCTTTTTTGATAGTGTTGTAATAACTTGTACTTTTGCATATGGACTATCTATAAGGTTACATACCATCTAAATGATAAAATAGTGTAGCAGACTTTCTGTTTGTATTAGTTGACTCCACTTCTTGCACAAGCTGACTTCATTTGAGAACCCACTCATCACAAACTCCCACTCACTTCTGCTGTTGCTCTCCCGCTTCGTTTGCAAGCAAAACAGAAGAGTTTCAGCTCTCCATCAAAAGAGAAATCCTTGGTTTTAATCGTCTGGCGTCAGCATCATTTGTAGGGGTCAGGAGTTTTCATCATAGCTCCATTTGCAGCTGTGTTTCACAAACATAAACACGTAGCAGGTAATAGCCTTAAACTCAATACTCTTGAGCGCGTTTATCTCCACGATGTAGGCAAACACTAATTATGTGTCTTTTTACACAAGAGTGCCATAAGTTTCTCCACTACAGAGACACAATTTGCTCTTCAAATTAAAGCCGTCTCTCATGGTGGAAGGGGCGTGCAGGGAGTTTTATTTTTTTATTATTTTCCTTTTTGATTGTCTGTCAAATAGAACGTCAAATGAATGTTTCAGAAGTCTTCCTCTTTCATGATAGACTGCTTTGTGAAAGTTCCTGACCCGCTGTGTCAATCATCCCTACCCCTCGTACCAGTCTGAATCCGCCTGACCCCAACCACTCATCAAACATTCGCCGTTTTTTGCCACATGATTATTTTTGAGCACTTCACCCTCCTGCCTCCCAATTATACAAAACAGTTTCTTCTCTCTGTGGTGGTGAAGAGAGCGTTGTGTCTCTACTTATTAATTATGTCATCACTTCTTTTGTTGCAGCACTTAATTGGTTTTGCCGTGCTTGATTTGGTTTAACTCTCATGTACCTGAGGTCTTAAAAAGCTGCAGATAATAAGGACTGAAGATATCATGCATGTCCAACATCACTGACTTGAATAAAATTGTGACTATGGTGTTACTGATGAATTTATCAGAAAAAAATGAATGAATGATTAATGAAGAGTTTTCTTCCTAGTTAAAACCAGCAGTGTGCATCAGATTTAAAATACAATCCCCCTAAATTATATTGTTTTTAAATGAAGAGGACATTAGAAGATAAACGTTTCTGCAAAGGCCTCTGATCTATGAGTATGGAAATGTTAGTTTGCATATTGAAGTTGGAAATTGATGATTGAGCTCCAGTTTAGTTTCTGGTTTTGGAGGTGTCTTTGTTCTTTATTCGTTAAGACCTGCAGCTCTCTCAGAGTTCTTTCACTTGATCTCACTAATGTCCTTGCTGTGTGTATTTTTGATTTGTGAAGTGTAGTCAGTTGTTATTGAGTGCTGCTTGCTCCAACCTGCTGCACTTTATGGGTGTTTTCAGACATTATAAATGCTAATAAGGACAAATGGTGCAAATATCTCTTTTTGCAGTTTTTAGTGCCACCATGTGCGTCTCTACTGCCTCTAAAAACCGTCCATCCATTTTCAGACTTTGCTTTCAGGACTCATACGCTTCTACAAGTCATTTCATAATGTTCCTTATTGTGACATCATAATAAGGAAAACTATCAGAGCCCCCCTAACCTGTCGACTCTTAGGAAGGCTTTTACTCCAGACGTGGAGGAGCAGCAGCAGCTCTACTCCAAGCCCCTCCCAAATATACTTACTCTTCATAGTAGCCAATCTGCGGATGAGTGGGCGTGGCCAGCAACAGCTCAGTGGGTGTTTCTCAATCTCAAGGAACCTAGCCTTGATGCCTTGGTCCCACCCCGGTTGCCTAGGAGATACGTTATCAGAAACCGCCAAGGCGTGTTCCAATCGATTCCAATGTTCATGTGCTTCCAAGGCATCTGTCCTCCGTTTGTTAGCCGTTTAGCTAATTGAGCAAGGATACATGAGAGGTGCCTTGGTGCCTTCTCTTGGTAAAAAAAATTCCCAGAATGCAGCGCGGTATTTTCAAACAGATGTGTCAGGAAACTGCAGCAGCTTCAGGGGCAAATTTCCACTTTAAATGTAAGTCAACTAATTGTAGCTATTGGGCTTATATGTAAAATGTTTATTTACATCAAAAGCAGTTATCTATGGTTGGTTAGTTGCTTAGTAGTTGCAGCTTTGGTGGCTAGCAGGTACTAATTAACTTACACATTTGATTTAACCAATATATACACAATTAAAAAAGCAAAAGGCTCGATATTAAAACTTAACATTATTAAGATGGGAGGGACGTTAACAGGGCGCGTAAGCAGGGGGCGGGCTCTGGCCGGCCGTGGTCACGTGGGGCAAGTCTGTTCCATTTAACCGTTTTCTTTGACCAAGGAAGGACAGTGTCCTTGTAAGCAAGGCGTCTGGCCTGGCAAGGCAGTGCCTTGGCAGGCAAGGCAAGGCGAGGTTCCTTGAGATTGAGAAACACCCAGTGTCACTAAAGTGACAGAGCCCAGAACCGGATCATTCTAGAAGGTACTGAAAATGTCAAGAACACAGCTGCTGAGACCGCTTTATGTGAGAGGGATTTTATAAAGAGAACTTCATGAAAATGTTTTGTTTAGAGCATAAAAATACTATAAGTGGTTTAAAAATTGTAAAACATGTCCCCTTCAATGAATTCTAAACATCATGTTTACAGAAAACAAGTGTCAGAATAAAATTGCTGCTCAGTTAAAACAATTAAAACCAACTAAACTCCAAAAGCTTTTAAGGTTTTCCGTCTCCTCCATTTGTAGAGGAAGTACAAACAGCTGACACAAACTGGCCTTTTATTTTGGTGACCATGATAGACCCAACCTTGATTTTTATTTATTTTTGTCTTATAACTGCGTTATCATCAAAGGAGTCCGTTTTTTAGTTGCTGATTTGTGTGTGCTCAATTGTCACTGAAGAGGCTGGCTTGAGAGAAAGAAAAGAAAAGAACTCATGTTTTTCTAAAGCAGACAAAAGATCTCAGGTTTCAGCTTTCTGGGACCTACAAGGCAGTCCTGAACTTGACTTCCAGACAGTTTCACAGCAATAAACACTTTCAGGAATGTTATCAAAACAGTTGTGGACCAGTACAACAAAAAGCCTATTAACGTTTTGGAGGGATAATCATTGGTTTCATCATTTTTCAAACTAGCTCACATTAATAAAGTTCTCACACGTCACACGTCATAGATATTTCAATGGTTGGGTTATCTGCTTAGCGTTTCCAATAATCAGGTCTGAGGGGAAAAAAAGTTGTCTCATAATTATGCAAACCTAAACATTTCTTACAATAAAACATCTTGTATTTTTTTATATCCAGTAGTTTCTGTGGCAATGTCTTCATAAGATCAAAAATCATGCTCTGTGTAATTTCTTTCTCTGCAGCAGATACATGAAATGTAACTAGATTACAAAGTAATTCATGCTTGCACCAATTTTATTAATGTGCATGTTTATGTTGGAAGCCAAATCTTTAATTTAACAACAAATAACATGAATTTAAAACCAATGATCTATGTGTGTGTTCATTGAGCGTCTGCTTGGTGCACTTATGTGTGTTTTCTCCTTTTGCTACCAGCTGTCTGCTTGTTTGGTGGGAGAGAGTTGGTGGAGGGAGATCAGAGGGCTGTACGCGACTCCTCTGGCAGGTGTCTGCTGTTTGAATGCAGGGTGAGTCAAGTCAGATCACCAAAAGAACATTTAACTATGTCTAATAAAGTATTTTATCAAGTAGGAGCTCCAAAGAGAAGATTAAACTCAGCTAAATTTTTGTCATTTTGCTAAACACTGATTTGTTCAATTGAGCTGAGTTTTGTTGTTTCTTGTTCTCGTTGAAATGAGTTGTTTTTTCCACCTGCAGTGTGCAGCTCTAATTGACCAATGTTCACAGCCTAAAAAACATTTAGCAAATTAAAGTAGCATCACTGCAAATCTAATACTGGACAGTATTTCTCTTCATCTGATTAACTTCAAAATGTTCACTACTGGAGTTTAAATAACTTTTTCAGTGAGATACAAACTTACATGAACAGTTTATTACCAGTTTTCATGTGCAAGACAACTAAAGAGCTGCATGTGCTACAATCCCTATCCTGATAGAAGCGATATCTTTCCCTAAAATGATATTTTACACAATATAATGCATTTCCTAGTTAGCTGGAATTCTGCCTAATGCTAGCCTCTGACGCTTTTAGTTCCAGTTGATCATGTTTCATTGAAACTTTCTGAATAGTTGTGTTATCAAATCACAAACAGTTTGGTTAATATTCTGCTAGGTTACAGCAGACCTCATCTTTTCAGCTTAGCTTAGCCACTAAAGGTGAGTCAGAACTAGGTTCCTCTAAACAGAATGAACCAAAACACTCTGAGGAGGTTGTTCCCAAATGAAGACCACATTTTCCTTCCTGTCTTCCCTTACCTGTTCCTTTAACCTCATACACACTGAGGCTGTGAGCATTAGTGTAAAGTGTGAAAAACACATCAGTTATTAAGAAAAAGCCATATTTGTTTTATAACATTCAAATGTTAGTAGGTTCTGCAAGATGGTGTTCATTTAGGAACAGCCTCCTCAGTGTGTTTTGGTTCCTTCTGTTTAGAGCAACCTAGTTGTGCCTCACCTTTAGTGGCCAAGCTGCCTGTTTACATGCCGCGCAGTCAGCCCCAGCCTGGTTGATTACACACATTCTTCCACACATCCTTGGAATGCGGACATGACTAAGCATATGAGCAGTCTCCAAATTTGACGTGAAAATTTGGCGCAAAGATAACAGTGATGTCATGAGTGCATCTCCAAGCACGTGGGTGGGGCAAAAGAGTGCGGTGAAGTCCGCGGTGTCTCCACTATTAAACAAAGGCGGCTGTGAGCAGTGTTGCGTTTGGAGACTCTGACTCTGATATTGCATCCTGTGTCCCGCGGGGCAGCTCAAGCCTGACAGCACTGTGTGTGCGCGCTCCTCACAGCAGAGAGACAGAAAAACAGCTTCAGTCAGAGGCTCGTTAACTCCCCAGTATCCAGAATGATAATGAATCGTGCATGCGGGAAGCTCCCGCTGGCTCATTCTATCCGCCAATCGGAGGCTCCCCCTAGGCTAATGGTAGGTGTGAATTTGAGCTGGCCAATCAGTCAGCAGTGGGTGTGTTGGATCAGTTCAGCCCAAAGCAGACTGCTTTGGAAAGAGGGCTGGAAAAACAACCGGTTGCGCATGGAAAAATTCAGGCTATGCAGATGTGAACCCTATCTAGGCCAAGTGGAACTGATGCTAGTGTGGAAGCCCTAAAAGTGCCACAATTACTACTGCAGACAAATGTTCCTACCATGAACATATCCTGCCATAAACTGTTAAAAAAAAAAAGATAAAGTATAATATAAAACAATTCTTCTTTGGTCATCCAAGATTTTGAGATCAGGTCTGATTGAAGACTTCTAATTTATCTAGTTACAATTCCGACTTTAGAGATTTCCTTAATGGAACTTAGAAGTTCCAACTTCCGAATACAAATAGAAAGCAGCATAAATTCCTGCTTACATTAGGATCATTTCCTATTCTCTTAGAAGTTATTTTCAGATCTGCCCACAGGGTTAAGAATGTAGGAATGGACCGGAAACTCAGCAGCCAGGGTTTAAAAATGAAAGCACAGCTTTACACATGCATCTTTGTTCTCTCCGGTAGGTTCTGTTCCACATAAAGTCCAGCATGATTATTGATCATTGACTGTCGTGACAGTTTTATGAGCCAATCTAACCTGTTCTGTAAAAATGCTGCAGGTAAAGATTCTCATTTATCCAGGATGAGGCATAAAGAGCAACTGGACTTCTTTTCTTGTTGCTTGAAGATGTTTCATCTCTCAAGCAAAAGGTGCTTCCTCAGTTCTGACTGGTCTGGAGTTCCAGACTTAAAAGGCATTTTACAACAATTACAGTAATAGATTCACATAAGTGGGTCAGTCAGCAGCCCTGCTACTGTGATTTTGTTTTTATAGCAATTTATGAAGCTTTTAATCTCCAACCAATGGTCAGATCTGTAGAAGCCTTTTGAATGAAAAGTGAAATGTCTCCAAGCAACAAGACTAGTGCATTAAAAAAAACTAAAAAAAACTACCAGAATTGTTTTGTGGAAAGAAAAAAATGACATCAAACTCATGAGTCTAGTTGCATGGGCCATGCTGTGCAGTGAAAAGGAGGCTTTTAATGAGATGAAACTAAGTTCTGCTGCTTGAGTTTAAATTTGGAAACCAAAGCAATGCATCTGTCAGTGAGAACACTGCACATCCATTTCTCTGCACCAATCATCTGATAAAAAGTTGACTGAAATTAGGTTCATTTACTAATTATTCAGTGTTTGCTTTTGTGGGCCGTCTGCACCAGATGGGTGCCTAACTCACATTTGGGAGTAATTCGCTTGATGACATTACACCATGCAGGCGGGCTCAATCAATCACAGAAAAGTGATGTGAAGTTTTTAATCACCCGACTCTGTCATAACAACCAACTGATCCAGCGATTCTGCCAGGGCACCGTTTGAATGTGCAGCTCCACACAGCTGTCTGGCTTGCTTGGCCACACCTGGCCCATCTGTAGTCCCAGTTAGCTGACTGGCAGTCTCACGCAGATCAAAGACGTGGGGACGGGGAGCGCTGTCAGTCAGCCCACGGCTGCAAACGTCTCCCGGCTTCCCCTGACAGACGCTTGTCACGCCTCTGATCTTCTGTCTGCCTGCTGGCTGAAGGGTTGCTGCAGGTTCTGGGTGGTGGAAGTGGATACTGAGGCTTGTTAAGGAAACTTGTTTGCAGACTTTGCAGGGAAAGTTTCTCCAGAAATTCATCCAACCGTTCTCAGCCTGAGGTGAATACATCTACAGAAAGTCGATTCTTGCATTGCAAAAATGAAATAAACATTAAACAAAATTGTGCACTAGAAATCGACAAAATCTTTTAGTTGTTTTGATACAGCCCTGAGAATTTTAATAAGTTTACACTAGCATCAACTGGAGGTTCACAGATGAGATCATTAGAGGCTTGCCAGAAGCACGAGGGGACACAGAAACTCCCAAATCATTTTACACCTCCACTAAACACACATGCAGGGACCGTTTGTGTTTGCTGCTTGTGACGAAGACGCTCCATGAATCATTTTGTAAATTGCTTAAGATAATAGAAAGTGAGACAGAGAGCATGCATTTCACTCCAGAGGTAGTTAAAAAAAACTGTGATTGACTAATTTGTAATTGGCTTATAATGAACACACAGGGAACTGGAAGAGCAGCACAAGAGTGAAAACAGAAATACAATAGATGAGTAATTACCCACATAATTATCCTCTGATTTTGAGAAAATGAAAAAAGAGGAGAAACCCTACCTAAGGAGCAGCTGAAGAGGATTTTGTTCTGTTATTTGCAGGACAGGAGCATGCATCGGGTGGTCCAGAGCGAACCTTGTCCTGAGCTAAACTGTCCCGAGTCAGAGCAGATCGCTTTGAGCAGCAGGTGCTGCAAAGTCTGCAGAGGTATTTAGAATTCATCACTCCTTTATTACAACTGTCTAATGAGCAGTTATGACTGAAAATGTTCATTTTAAAGTTCTATGTGACAGAAACATGTGAAGTGAAAGCAGGGCTGGCCCAAGCCTTTGTGGGGCCCTAAGCAGGATTTCTTTTGGGGGCCCCCATACCAACAAGTCAACACCAGATGAGTCATCATTCCTAGGCTACACTGTGTGTAAAATACCCGCTATCATTAGCATCATTTGTAAGCAGCTTACATCATACCAGTGTTATTATGGCTATTAATTTTAACTGTACAGGAGTAAACAAAACAAAAATGCTCAAGTTAATTTGCATTTCCAAATTCAGAGTTGTTTAGGTGTGGTATATGAAGTTGACTATTTGAAAGTAACATCAGCAGACAAACACTGAATTCATAGTAAACAATTTAAATTTACTTAAAATTTATTTAACATTTTGCTTAAAATTTGGACTAGATGTGTAAAATGTGCAATCATTACACCATAAAACCAAATATAGAAAATAATATTTAAATCATTTTACTTGTTTAATATAATTTAGCTTGTATTATTTAAAGTTATTAAAGCATTTTTTTTCTCAAGTCATCTTGGTGCTCTTTGATGGGGCCCCATGGTGGTGTGGGGGCCCCAAGCAGTCTCTTAATTTGTGTATGCCTTGGGCCGGCTCTGGGTAAAAGGTGAGTAACATTATTTGGAAATTATGATCATAAAAAAATGGTAATTTTTCTGATTTCTGATGTCGAATTTTACAACAGAATTTTCTCACGTATTCTTTTGATCTAAATATATTAAAGCAACATGTTTATTTTCTAAAAGATGCTCAAAAGAAATCACAAATGGTTTTTTTTATGTTTGAACAACTTGTTTACTTTTTATGCACTTTAGTAAAGAACAGTACGTACATGACAAAGTAAAATTATATGGAACTGGTGTTTTGTCCAAGTTTACCTTTGAGAGTTTCTACATAGAGAAAAAACAACAAACAGATGTGAGACCATGCTGTAACCTTTTCACACCTCTCCTCCTCCTCCTTTGCGTCTCAACCTTTTCCTCTCGGTTCCTCCCGCAGGTCACGACTTCTGCTCGGAGGGCCACGGCTGTGTGGAGCACTCTGACTGTGTGAATCTGGAGGCAGGAGACTGCTGTGTTTGTAAAGATGGCTTCCGACCACTGCGAGATGATAACGCCTACTGTGAAGGTACAGCACGACTCCAAATAACAAACCCCGGCTACGCAATGAAGTTTGTTTGTCCTACACGAGAGCGCCTGTGTGTTTCTGCATTTGCTTTTTATCTTTACTTTGTGAATATTGTGCCAAAGGAGGTCAAAAGAAAAAAGCACGTGCCTTCTGGGAAAACATGGCAGTGGTAAATGAGTGTTTATTTTTGCTCTGAAGAATCTGCAGATCAGTCATGGCACCCTGGCTGATTTGTCTCAGGCTCAAGGTAACACCGCTTCTCCTGCATGACAGCAAAACAGGTGTGACATTGAAATAAGAAAGAGGAAATCTGGAGTACTTGGCTGAAGAGAGGGCTCTGATCAGGAACTTTTTCCAGCCAGTAAGTTGTGCATAAATCAGTTGATTCCTGAGCATTTTAAGCAAAATCACCTGGAGTTTTTATTCAATGTACCAGTGCAATCAATACCAACTGTCCTCTTTTATTCCTGCAGTGGGCCATCTCTTTGTCAAAGCTTATCCTATTGCTTTGCGTTTCCTGCTATTCACTCTGCAGTTCTATATAAACTGATTCATTCATTTTTTTGGTTTGAGGTCACACAAGTTTAAGATATCATAACAAGCAACTAGGAGACTGTTAAAATGCAATTGAAACCCATCCTCCACCCCTCAACGAGAGGTTATTCAAATCTTCTCAGACTTAAAACTGACAGTTCCTCAGCTGAACCTCTACTCCATGCATCATTAAAAAATAGTAACTTTATCGTCACACTTTCCTGCAGGAAGAACTGCTACCCCGTGTGTATCCCCGGCATTAATGAGCAAACACGGCATCAAAGTAATTCAGCTCCTTCCGTGTTTGACCCTGACAGCTGCCCTGTCGATATACAGCCTTCTTGATCTTCTCCTTTCAAGTGTGTGGTGTTATGGAGCATCTGTTAGTGAGAACGTGTCTCAGCCTGTTTTGTTACCTTCAGTCCAGACACTTCCTGTCAGATAAACTCTATCAGCTTCATCGAGATGGGACTTGAGCATTCATCAGGCGGCGGGGCTTTTAGTTACTGTCACAAGGACGCTTAATATCAGAGTAATGATCCACAGCTTGAGCACATCTCATATTCATTTACTGATGTGAGCATTTGTTTAGGTGATTAGCTCAATGGGATCTGCACACTAGCTAAGAAGGTTTGATTTAAGGTGGGACAAAGTAAATTTGTGTGTTTCAGGTTTGATCAGGTGGTAAATGAAATTATTATTATTATTTATCTGAATATTGTGTCAATTTGGTGTCATTGGAAACATTTATGCAGGGATTAGAGACAGTTGACACACATTTTTTTATTCCCAAACATTCCTGTTGTATCCTACATTCACACCAAAATCAGTTTAGCTTCCAGAATAGATGAGGGTGAAATGATAACCGTTATTGCATAGCGCCTTCCGGAGTCAAGGGACTCCAAAGTGCTTTACACTACTGTCTATCATTTATCCATGCACACACACATCCACACACTGGTGGTGATGAGCTACATTGTAGCCACAGCTGCCCTGGGGCGCACTGACAGAGCACAGGCACCACCGGTCCCTCCAACCACCACCAGCGTGCATGGTGGGTTAAGTGTCTTGCTCATGGACACAACAGCAGAGTTCTCTGCCGGGTGCTGGGATCAATCCTACAACCCTCCTATTACCCTTCCGATTACTGGACAACCTGCTCTACCTCCTGAGCTACTGCTGCACTATAAATGAAACTGCAGGTGTTGGAAGTGACATCAGTACAGAACACTTCTGGTGCCGCGTTAGGGTGTAACACCCCTTTAGATTAGATACAAAAAGGTCATATTGAAAGTCAGCCCACAGCTGTTGTAACTGACCCTCTGACACCCAGCAGATCGACTCTGGGTCAGAGGTGACTTCTGAGCTGATCCCACATGTTTGATTGTGGAAAGATTAAGAGAACTGGCTGGAAAACTGGAGCTCCTCAGTCTGGTGCAGGAAGTCCATCAAACTTAATTTATGAAGTGCTTTTGATACAGCGAGTGCAGCTCAGAGCACTGTACAAGATAAAATAAATACCCCACAACAGTCAATTCCCCACCCCTCCCCCATCCTTCGACCATCCTCTGCCTTGTCCTGTTCACTGGATGGACATTACACTGACGCCGCTGTCTCCTTTGCGCCTGTTAAATTATTTGCATTATTTTGTTCCTTGAGATCAAACAGTTCCAGCTCAGTGAAAACTTTGCTCCTTGTGTGGATTTACGTTTAGAAGCTGAAGTAAATAAACTGTTGTCGACCAGTCACTGCAATTGTAGGCAGACCCGCCAGGTAAGGTCCACGCCCCCTCCTGCCCTGGCAGAGAATTGCTTTGCAACACTGTCACACAAATGGAGAAGTATACAAGGAAAATGTTTCCATCCAGGTTCAGTCGGTGCAGCCAGTGCAGTGCACTGCAGACGCATTAATATTCCTCTGTGGTGTGTTCTGTGTTGTAAAGAAGCTCTAAGACAAAAACTTGAGGTCAGTCGGGCTTGTATCATGTTGGGAGAACTGGTTTAGGGTTGAGTTTTTGAACCATTTGAGAACTATTGCAGACGAGCATAAGGGTGATTGGACACCAGCTGTGAGAAACAGCGGCTGTTTGCTGACAGGCACCCACAAGTCTGACCACATCTCCTCGGTGCTAGCTTTGCTTTACTGGATTTCAGTTGTTTTTAGAATTTGTTTTACGATTCTTGTGCTGACATAAATCTTTAAATGGGTTGGCATCATTTTGGATATTCTTTTGCCACCATGCCTCCTGAGGTCGACTGACCAGCAGCAGTTGGTTGTTCCGAGGGCAAGATTAAAGCTGAGAGGTGATAGGTCCTGTGCTGTGGATGCACCTAGGCTATGGAATCAGCTGCCTGTCAATATTAGGCAGGCCTCCTCGCTTGTGGCTTTTAAAAGTCTTCTCAAGACACACTTCTACTCACTGGCGTTTAACACTACTTGATTGTTGAAAATCCACTCTTGTTTGACATTTTTAGCATTGTCATGTTTGTTTTAAGCTGTGATGTATTTTATTTTTGGTTTGCTTTTAGTGCTTGATCTATGCTTGTTTGCTTTTAACTGTGCAGCACTTTAGTCAGCAGAGTTATGTATAACAGTGTGGAGTGGTTTTTCTTCCATGGGCCAAAGTGACGTTAAATTAAGTTAAATTCAACTTTAAGACAATTGGGAGGAAGCTTTGGTTTACTTTCAGTTACAGTAGATGATTTTCTTGTTTTCTATATCTGCTCCCTTTTCAGACACAATGGACATCAGGAGATAAAAGTCAAAATGTCCCCAGTGGACATTGAATGCTGTTCATCATCAGTTAATTGTGGTGGATATTATCTTACTAAGAGCCATAGTGAAAGAATTGATCAGAATATGGTTTATTAATTAATCTGCGCACAGGAAGAGATGGATATGCTCATGTGTACAATTTGTGAGTCTGCTCTGATTTCACAAAACCTCATGTTTGCTTATATAGGAGGAAAAGTTGGGGAGAACAAACTTCCAATCTTATTTCTCAGACATAGACATTGGCCATTACCTCATGCAAACCCACATTTTGACCCCTATCAGACAAGCTCTGGTTATCTTGTCTGATGAGTCTACATGGCAATGCCTGTATTTGGTCGAGCTGGTTTCTGTCAATAACTCAGCACAACTTGAATAGATGTGGTCTGTTCAGATGGCATTTCCACCAGTAATGCGTAACAGGCTACTGGCTCAATACCTACTTCAATGTGGTTCCAAGCATACTTAGCCGGGCCGAAAATGTGACATCAGCAAATGACAGTCACTAATGCATTTATGATTAAAAAAGATGGCAGCATAATTTGTTTTAATTTTATCTCAGTCTTGTGCTGTTTGGAGGATTGCCTGTGGGCACCGGCACCAGGTTGGTTATCCCTTGTCTAGAGGGTGGAGTCAATGGTTGCTCCAGAGTCTAACCAAAAAAACAGAGACTGAGTCAAATGTTCAACATCACCACCATTGTTGTGCTGCGTTGTGTTTTTTGTGTTACAAACAGATCACCTTGCACTCCCGGATCCACCTCTCCACTACGACAGCCCACTCACTAGAGCCGTTTCTCAGTTATAACAGAAAAACAACCCAATTTGTGTAGAGTTGAGTCGATGAGCCATAATGAGCCACGTTAAGTAAAGGAAAGGTGGCATTAAAATAGCAATTGCTTGTGTTTTTTTCTCTGCTTTTCCAAATAATAGTAATTCAGACTGCAGATACGATACTGTTGATACGCATATGAGAGCCCTAACTCATCCAATCCAAAACATCCCTTTAAGGTTAGCGTTATTTACAGATAGCATCAGGCCACTGCTTTTTAATGCTAAACCAAGCTAATTGCTGCAGTGGCAGAAACCTTTTTACCTTTGTCAAATGGTGTGGTTTTAAGTTTTTTTGAGAGTAGCGTGACAAAAAAATACAGTTACTGTTTGATTTTTTTGTTACAACTTAGAAAACCTATTAAAAACCCAATAAAAAGATTGCTTCCTTGAGCCGGTTTGATGTTTGTTTCATTGCCGCCTCATGCTTGACTCCCGAGCGTCTCAAACATTTTCAGCGGTTTGTTGTTTGTAGAAATAAGGACAGAGGAGCCCGTCTCATTACCCGTGTGAAAGTAAGTACAAGCAGACAGACTTGTGTCTCCAACATCAACACTTCAGGTTCAGACTATTCATCTTAAGAGCAGACTGGCTCTCTCTATGAAATTGGATGGCAGTGTTTGTGGTGAGCTTTTGCATCAGAGACTTCACAGAGAAACCTGAAATTGACTCAATTTGCTGATGGAGCTTTCTCAAAAGCAATTGATTTTTTTCTTTCTTTCTTGTCTGTTTCTGTAACTCACTTACTTCATAATTGTGTCCGTGTCCTGTGTGGAGAATAAAAGAAGTCTTTCCAAACCATTGCAAATCCTGCAGGTGGAAGAACGAATGCTTGTGTTCCAGTAATAGATATACCATTTTGTGGCTGCGTGAATTGTGCAGGAAGATGAGTGAAATCATCTGCTTTCAATTCCTGATGAGTTTCAGCAGAGCGGAGCCTGCAAGATGAGATGAAAAGTCCAACTTGGAGGCAATTTCTCCTGGTGTAGCACACGGGACGGATATTTTAAAACCCACGCATTTAGAGGCTCTCGACTAAACATCTATTTTATGTGCAGTCACAACATGTTTGTGGGTTTTAGTCTAACGCAAACTTCACAAAAGGAGGAGACGGATCCTAGCGCTTTAAAAAATTCCTGGGTCAGAGACGGGCTCAAAATAGCTGATGAGATCATTTCTGTGTGAATTTTTCATAGACACAGCAGTAGGAAAAACTCAGGGGAATACTAGCCCTGCCTTTGTGTAACTTTCTGAGTGTGTGTGTGTGTGTGTGTGTGTGTGTGTGTGTGTGTGTGTGTGTGTTTGTGTGTGTGTGTGAGGGTGTGTGCAGATGTATGCCTGCATGTTCTCAAGTGATGAGTTCCCCAGCAAAAAAAAGCTCCCAGTTTTTTCTCCACTCTTTTTGCAAAGCAGTCAGGTCAAAGTTGTAACTTTGACACACACACACACACACACACACACACACACACACACACACACACACACACACACACACACACACACACACACACACACACACACACACTTTTGTGCAGAATTAGACCGAAGAGCGAGGAATAGGGATGTGACAGATTGTGTGATTGTTTCCAAATTGAACTATGCGTATGGTTCAACATGTCGAGATAATACCATTATTCATCTCTTATTGTTGTTCTGTTTTGAAATGCCCTACTTTAGAACATCCCTGTCAGAACGGCTCATAAATAACGTCTGTTTGAGTATTTTTAATGCCTTCATGTGGGAAATGTGAAATACAAAATGATACTCTGTAAAATAGAAAATATTAAAGAGTCATGGTGTGGAAGGGGGGGCTCACTTTGATGCATGGTACATCACATGGAGTGTTGTTTCTGACGTGCTTCACTTATCATTTATTTAAAACAAACAGCCTCAATAATAATGAGACAACACGAGATAGAGCAGAGCAGTGCTTTTATTATATTTGTTACAAGTAGTTTTTAATTTTATTATAATAAAAGTACAAATTATCTGGCTGAATATGAATAAACACATAAAAAAGTATAATGTACATACTATCATTTAATTTAGATTATTTAAAGGTGTAGTTCACTCATTTAATCAATCAGTGCTGCTAACTAACTAACTAACTAACTAACTGAACACAAGATAACACACAAACAATATGCTGTACGGGACAGGATTAGACTAATTGGTTCATTCATTGTGTGGAACACCTATCAATACATTTACAGTGGTCTCTAGTAGGAATGAATGCCTTGTAAGTCGTATGGGGTGGCGGGGTGGGGGGTGTCTCAGATGCACCTGAAGCAGGAAGTACAAGTCAGCCGGAGGAGAAAGTGGCCCAATCCCAATACTCACACTGCGCCCTATGCCCCTCTGTGAAGTGCACTTAGAGGAAGTGCGCAGCAAGGCTTCGAGTGCGTAGTACACAAGTATGCCGAATTGGGACAGGGAGCATTGCGTCATTGACACATGCCTGGTGTCAGTCGCTGTTTGTGCTACTTTTAAAAAAATCTTTATTAACAACTTTCAAACAAACAATTGTTTGACTAAATTTAAATTCATTGCTGTCCACATTAAATCTTAGTCTAAAACATTCAGAGCATGAATAAATATCATTAATCGTCTTAACTTCTTTCATTTGAAAATAGATATTTTCAGAAAAGGCACTTGAGCCATTGCTCCATAGTTCCCTCACAGAAATGGATTGTGGGCAATAGCCTTGGCCGAAGTCCGCATTGATGCAGACTTGGGTGAAGTGCAGATCAAGGGTGCAAAATGGGCGTGGTCACCTTCCGAATCAGGACTCGCACCCCTGGCCAGGAACGTGCAATTGAAGAACGCAAAGGTGGAAGTGCGAGTATTGGGACTGGGCCAGTAGCTTCAGACGACAGGTTTTGGAGTCTTATTTCCTGATATTTGGACATCTCACCTCTGATTGGCTAACAGCAATGTGACCATATCATATATAAACAATATGAGGAAACAATGCTCTAATACATTTGAATCATTTTCTGCATTGATGACAGAGTGTTCTTGTGCATCAGTTACTAAAACCTGAGTTGTCAAATGCTCTGTTACACACAATCATCCTGTTCATACTCAGCTCATTTAGACAGCATCAATATGCAATAAATGACATCGCAAGGTGTTGTACACAAAAAACCTTCCAATTTACATCCAATTACAAACAAATCAATTCACTCCCGTTATAATCCTGTCTAACTGAGTGGGGTCACATTCAGTGTATTTGTAATTATAGACTGTCACTTGTGATTTAAAATTGTGTTTTTATGAAGAACATTGGGACAGAAATGGGACAAACTATGGGAAAAAAAATCAACAAATCAGAACAGAAAAGAGTTCCCACCAGGATCACACAATACTCAAAATGTTTGTGTTTTGGCAGTAAATGGACATCTGGGAGCTCAGCAAGATGTGTTATCTTGTGACAGGTTTTCCTCTGGAGTCAAGAACCTAGCTGTCTTGTGAACTGCGAGTTTCTTTAAGGCTTGGTTCACAAGATAATCATGCCAAGTTTTGACCTGATTCTCCAACACCGACATTCCCGACATTCCCCCAGCCCCTGTTTTCTTGTGTCTTGTTTTCCCTCGTTAGTGTTGATTAGTCTCACCTGCCCCTCGTTACCCTGCTCACCTGTGTTCCATTATCCTCATGTTTTTAAACCCTGTTTGCCCTGATGTGATGTTTGTAGTTCTCCTCTGTTGTTTGTCCCACTCGTTGCCAGTCCTGTCTTTGCTGCCTCCCAGAGCCTCTTTCACCTGCAAATGGATCTGTTGTACAACTGCAACGTGACACCCGATTACCATAAAGACCCTACAGATAATCTTATCAGAGATTCCTGCCATGTGTGGTGTGTTAAGAGTTCTATGTTCTGCTCAGGATGTTGGGACCGCTGCAATCACAGATTGGGATATTTAACATGTTGGATTGTCTTGGCCTGATATTGAATCATATGTGGTGTGTCCCGAGTAGGGATGTAAGAAAATATCGATATGGCAATACATCGTGATATTTTTTCCTGCAATATTATATCGATGTTCAAAAGTCGTGTATCAAATTTTTAGAAGACTTTACATGCAACAAAAGACTTCATATTTAATTGAAATATTTTTGTGCTTGATTCTACAGAGACTGCCTTTTTTGTTTATTTTGAAATGACTTCTGATAATGCAGATGTTAATTACTCCATTTGTTTTTTACTTAAAGAGCAGTGGGTTTTGTTTCCACCATTGAAATGTAAATCCCTATTATTATGGTTCAGATACCTCATGTTAATCAGTTTGAACTGTTTATTGAATTTTCCTACAATAAATTCAGTCTAAAAAATCGCTAATATCATCTGGCTGAATGTATTACAATATATCGTGATACATATCGTATCGCCAGGATTTTACCAATATACATCCCTAGTCATGAGGCCAAATGAGTGTTAAGTCACACACAGCCAATCAGAAAGCAAAGTGTCAGAATGACCCTGTATGGGGTGACAGGATTCAAGTTCTTTTTCTCATTGATAGCAGGCCATCTTCTGCCACACAGCCACTCGCGCACAACGATGAAAAAATATGTCAACAAAGATCCTCCTATAGAGAGACTGAAATGCAGGGTGTTCAGTTGAATGCAACTGCTGGATGTTACAAACCCTAAACTTTGGGTCTATAAGTAAATTCCATGAAAATTGAGCATTTCTCCCTGATGTTTTAATTACACATTAGTGTGCTAGAACTTTTAACACACAAAAATATTTAATCGTTCTACTTTTTTTCTTTTTAAAACACAGATAGGAGATTTTTTTTACCTTTTCTGCTGACGTTTCGATCATCACTGTGATCTTCTTCAGAGCTAAGCGTCACTTCTCTGCTTTTAGCAGCTTACAGAAGATCAGAAAAATATTGTTCTGGTGAACATCTAATAATTTACCAGATAAACACAACGTTTTGGCTCACTGATGTGAATTTGATTGTCTTTCTGCAACAAATAAAATCCTGGCAAGGACTAGTTAGCCAGGCTTTTGTTGGGTCAGTGATTGTTTATTTTGGTCGAATGGATCCTTTTGTTGAAAATAAAACAAAATTAAAAGGTTTGACTGGAACAAAATACATTTTAATACAATGCTCCTTTCCAATTTGGAAAAATACAGCTTGGATTCAAATCTGTTTTGATTTTATTGCTACCTACTTTCCAAGGATAAATGTTGCCTAACACTGATGAAACAAACACTTTATTAAAAAGATGTTTTTCCTGGTTAGATGTAAACATAAAACCTGCATTAAGTGTTACAGTAATAATGCACTCATGGTAAGTAATGCATATTAACCTCCAAAGTCTTGTGTGAAATGGGAAAGAAACAGGATTTTTGTATCATTGTTTAATTTTGGGATGATTAGAGGTGAAACAGAGCCTTGATAGTACCACTGCATACGGGCCTTTGTACCTGTAACGGTACAGGTGGATAGTGTAGAATTCCTCTTGTTGTCATTCCTTTGAGGTTTTCCAGGCACATCCCTCTGGGAAGAGTCCCTGGGGCAGAGCCAAAATTTGCTAAAGGGATTATATAATCCCCCTTGACTGGGAGCCCCCAGGAGGTGCTGGACAGTGTCACTGGTGGGGTGGGGGTGTCTGGGTTTGCTTGCTGGATTTGTTACTTCCAGTCATGGATAGGCAAAAGAAAATGGACGGACCAACAGATGTATTAATCGTTTTAGTTTTTCTTCACCCCTTTCTTCTACTCTGAGATCATGATCATGATGCTTTAACGTGCATGCCACAGTCCTCTCAACTGGGTTCTGATTTTGCCCACGCTCATATAACAATAAGTTGTTTCTTCAATATTTAATATCTGATTATAACAATCAGAACTACAGATTACCAAATGGAGCCATGACTGCATGTGCGTGGTGTTTGAGCACACAGACCGGTGTGCACGGATTGATCTGCCTGCTGCTGTTTATTTTTTTTTAAATGTCACAAGGTGGCAGCAGGTTAATTGGCACCGACTGAAGAGCACAGCCCACTCCAAACCTCAATCACTGCCAGGAGGAGTCCCGAACCCCCGAGGCTCCCCACCTGCCAGGGTCCTGACCCCCCCTCGCACTCAGATGAATCACTCTCATATACACAGAGGGAAAGACACACACACTTTCTGACTGGTTGTGTTTTACCTCGGTGACCTTACTGAAATGTCACCCAACAAAAATAATCCCTCCATCATCCACACAGACTCCTCCACTGTAAATAACTGTAACTCAGCGCTGCTCGACCGGCATCTTTCAAATACCACATGGGAGGTCACCTCTTGGTGCTCCTTGTGCAGATGGGGTGGTCACAATTCATCCACTGCGTTACTCGGGGTAACTTTATTCAATTTCAATTTATAGAAATTTCTTATCAAACTATTTTACATTCTTAATTTCGTGCTCATATCCACATTACACAAAATAATTGTGTGATGCAAAATTGGCAGACATGAAGGGTTTTAGAATAAAATAAGCTTGGATCGCTATGAAATGAAAGGAATCAGAGATGGGAGCCATTTTGCATTACAAGGTTATTTCTGCAGGAATATTAAAATATTTCTGCCAGACCGAGAGTGCTATGATTTGCTGCAGCTGGTGATATTTAAGCTTGTAAACAGGCTCAATAAAAAAAATCAGCAAATGATCAGCATCAGTCGGTTTGTTTAATTGGTGTTCAGCCAATCTGAAACTCAACAATCTCCTTTTCTTTAGTGAATGCATCGTTATTGACAGCAGCAATGAAAAATCTGACTTCTTCTCAGCTCATAAACTTACCATTGCTTAGTGCTAATTAGTAGATTAATAAAGTGGTTCCCAACCTTTTTTCCTTAAGGATTGGGATAGCTTTATTTGTCATTGAACCGGTACAAAACAAATGGTAGTTTCAGTACAACCTTTCTAAAATCAGACATACAGCACAGACTGTGGGCATGCAGCCATCATGGCCCTCCCACTTTGTAGAGAAAGAAACAGGTGACACGACGGCAGGGAGAGACCACTAAGAAAAAAAACATGGGCCCCCACTCTGCCCCCTACAGGGCACAGAGTTGGCTTGCAGGAAAAAACACCTCAAACATAAAAGCACATATTAAGACAGACACAACATAATCAAACGTGTGGTGGGTGGGAGTGTGTGGGGATCCCCATGCATACCCCCTTGAGGACCCCCTTGCCTGTGTCCAAGACAAGCTAGGACCTCCAACTCCAACCTCCATACACACATTGAAAGCGATTCCTTACAAACGTTTATTTGCAGAAAATAAATAGCAGTTGTTGGCTTTTGTACTTATACTCCTTGTTTGATACTGTAGGGTGTGTTACTGGGGGTATCACTGGATTAATAGATATTCAATGTTGCGGTTCCAGCCTGAACAGCCTGGACAGCTTTCCTTCTGCTCTCCAGGTTCAGCACCATGGACAGCGCTGTAACCCGCCTCTGCTTTACCCCTCCTCCCTCCCTCTGCCACTTGCACAGCTGATCCCAACTAGTGATCACCAGAAGAGTCTTCAAAATGCTCAGACAAGCAGCTCTGAGGTCAGATTACTTTGTTTTGAGCCTGCCTGGTGCCAGTGATCTTGTTAGCTGAATAGTGGTTTAAAAGACTCCCATTTAATGTAGATGTCCTGGATTTGTATGATATTGCCAGCTGTGGAGCTTTGCTGACAATATTTGAGTGGTTACTTCAAGAGACTTTGTTAGTGGTTAAGCCCTTAAGGCAAGTGTTCTAGTTTTGTTTTGAGGTACTTTGAACCCTCCTATGTTAAGAATGTTTTGGTTTTTACCTTTAAAGGTCAAAACCCGGTACAGAGTTTGAGTGGTCTTTAGTTTTATGGTTCCTCATGCTTAAACAAAAGTTGGAAAGTTTTTACTTCAAAATTAAAAATTTTATACATTAAATCAGTTTACCATTAATAAATAGGTAAACATTCAGATTCTGACACAAATGACTACAAAAGGGAGCAAGAATGCTTTAGGTAACCCAGAATACTGTTGTTAAAATGCAACCAAACCAAATATAAAGAGAAAAAATATGGTTACACACATTTCACAGCTTGGTGAGATACTATCATCAGCCATTCAAAGAGCTCTGATTGTCATTTCTGCTCCTCCTTTTCTGATTGTTAGGACCTCCAGCCAGCGGGCTGAAAACAGACACACAATGACGAGTGATGGACGATGATGCTCCATTGATTGAAACAGATTAATGACAAACATGATGGAAACTAAAACCTTCTGCTGGTAAACAAAGCTGCATGGACCAGGAGATTCACACTGCTAAATCACGTTTAACACACACACACACACACACACACACACACACACACACACACACACACTTCAAAGATGATTTATGGTACGTGATTGCTTCAAATATCCACAAGTATCCTTAGGAGCTGGATAGTACTCCAGCTTTATGAGAAAATCATCTTGAGTTGTTGAATATTGGGCATTGTTAGAATTTTCTGGTGATGACAAGAAAGACAATAGCTCACATTGTCACGACTTCTTGCAGATTGTACTAAAAAAACACTCACTCCCTCTATCATTCTATGATTTCATGTTCTTTGTTATGTATCAGACTGCTCCCAGTGATTGATCTCGTTGTGAGAGTCCTATATTTAGACAATATCTGCACCCACAGAGTGGTTCCTACCCGGTATTTGGAGTTTTTTACTCAGGCTCTTTAATCAGCTGCAGCTCATCTCTCAAACAGCTTGCTTTACAGAAGTGTTTAAACTCAACACGTTTCATCACAGAAAATAAACTGTCTGTATGTGACAGGAAGAACTCTGCCCTTTCTATTACCTGATCACTGATTTGGCAGTTTTATTTTTCCTCTGGAGTTTTTTTTAATCATAAATGAAAAAGAATGATTGTCCCTAAGAGAAACTAAGGCTTTGTAATAGAACAACTCCTGAACAATTGCGCAATTTCCGCTGACTGAAATGAGATTCTTAGAAACATCCTGCCGCAACCTCAATCTGCTGATGTTAAAGCTTGGTTTATGCTTGACGCATCCGTGAGGGCTGCACGGCTCCACGCGGCCAAATTACGTCATTTCCGCAACCACACCCCTCCTCACGGCCCAAAGTTTCCGCACCACGCACCTAGGAAATTTTCTAACTACGCGAACAGTTCCGCGTGAAAAACCATGGCGGACTGGCTGTTGTGTGTTGTATGCATGCCGTAGTGCCCTATGCTGCCCCCTACAGTCTGGAAGAATATTGGCTCACTGCGGGGACGAACCGTGGAAGGTATAAACGCTGCAAAAGTCGTCTTGGCCTGATTCCGTACATGCGTCAAGCATAAACCAAGCATAACTCTACTATAACTTTGGGTAAATAGGAAAGATTTTGAAAGTATTCATGGGATTAAGCAACAATAATTTCTTATTGATCATTATCAGATAAATATGGAAACACTCAGCTCCTATGGCCTATTATTAACCCACTGTCCACGGTTTTACATCAGCCGTGCCATAAGATAGCACCAACGTTCTGCTGGATCTGAAAGAACCACTTCCACTATGAGCCAACCATGAGGTGGACACAAGGAAGAACTGGTGAAAACTTGGCTAGCACCGCTTCTAAAATTTCCTTTTTTTTAATTTAATGTAAGAAAATGTAACTCAAGTGTTGGATTCAGACTCATAGGCCATCCCTGGTTGCAAATGCCAATAAGTAAAAAAATACAATAAAACAAACTTCATGTGACTTTCAAAGCACTAGCTGGGAAAAAGGTTTTCTTTTCTGCTGAGAGTAAGAAGATGAGGTTCATACCAAGCTTTTGCATGTCTGGTAGAATAAAGCCATAAGTTGGAGAAAATTGGGGGAAAAGCAAACTCTGCTCTATCTGTTGCCAGTGACATCTTCATATATGTGCATATCCAAACCATCTGCTGCAAATATGATCCAATTACTCTCCCCCTGTACAAGAACAAGCTCGTCATAACGTCCTCTGACACTGCTTTCTACCCCAGAAGGAAAGAAGACCAGTCGTGGGGGTAATTTCTTGGGCTGGCCTGGACAGCTTTTTGTCTCTCTGCTCTTTTCTTTGATTGCAATATATTTGGCTTTGAGAGAGCTGGATGAATTACCCGGATATTTTGGCATGTCCGTCTGGCATTCAGCTGGTTTGAGAAGGCATTCACCAAAAAACAAACAAAAAACTAGATGATCAAGGAGAGGGTTACTACTACTGGTGGTGAAAATGGCTCTGATTTGGGTCTTTGTGGAACATCCAAAGGCAATGTCAGTGTTACCTCTCTACCCTCAGTCCTACAGTACTGCAGGCACACGGAGAGAGGACAGCCACTTCCAGGATGTATAATCTATGCATGCAAATAAGGATAAGCTACTTCCTCCTGATTTACATAGTTGCAAGATCACTGAATGATCTACAGTGGGAATAATAAAATGTCAGCACAACAATACTTAGGGTGATAGAAGCGATGCATTAAATGTGCGTACGCTAAGTTGCTGCTCCAGGAGGCGTGAGGCCACAGAGCTGCAAACAAGCTTTCCTGAACAATTCTAGTTTTCATTCTGATTTTTAATCCTAGGCTTTTATTTGCTTAGTTGGGAAGAAAGTTAACAATATTTATAGTTTTGTATTATAAATGTTAAAAAAATCTATGAAACATAATTCCTTGTTTTAAGTAAGTTTTTAGTAAGGGTGCTGATGCATAAATATGAAAACACCCTGATTATTCTTCAAAATGTTTAGTTTTGTCATAATTTTTGAATGCATCTCCTTCCACAGATTTAGAAAAACCCTTACAAAAAATAAAACCGAATGTGCAGCTTAATCCGGAATGATGGTAGAAGAAAAATCCCCTAATACCATGCCTCAGCTGTTTTTTAAAATGTAATTTATATTGCCTGCAAACCTGTATTTGTATTGTATTTTTCCCTGTTTTTCACACGTCTGTGGTTACCATAGCGACCCAATGAGTCCCTGGCTGCAGCTTTAACATTTCTGTTTTTTTTATCAGTTTATGCTGCATATTTGATGCAATTTCTTAAGAAAATCTCAGTAATTTTTTCATAGTTTTTGAAGGCGATCTAAGAGAAAGATACTTTTCATGTTAATCTTTAATACAGCAAGTGGTGCCAAATATGAGCCGAGTTACATAAATGTGACAATCTGCTGAACATGTGGGTGAAAAAGCATTTTAATCAATGTCACGTAGTTTTATTGTGAACATTTCTTCCTAGAATATAGAAATGACTGCACATCATAGTGTAATTGTTGTCTGATGGCTTCTTTCATGAATAAATATGAAGCAGGGAATGATTCAAAGCATTTCTTCCACCTCAGATATGACTATGATTGATTCAGGAATGTAGAAAGGTGAAAAAAGAAAAAAACACGTCTTTTATCTAGCCATCCATCGCCGTGTGGCAACAGCTTGACCTCTAGTGCTGTGCTCACGGATAAAAGCCGCTGCTGACTCCCAGCCAACCTTTTTAGCTTGGCACGTCACGTGTGTCCATGTGACAGGCCAATCAAGAAAATGGAGTGTGTTAATAGAGATGGAGATGGTTGCTGTCCCCCGCGCCCCTCGTGCTGCACCCCTCATCATCTCACCTCCTAATATATTGTTTTAACAAACGGCTGTCAGCAGGGGCAGGATGGATGAGGATACTTAATAGGCTCTTAATCTAAGTCCTACTGTGGACGGCCAATCAGAAAGCAGGAAAGCAGTTGTTTAAGATCTGTGCTGAAGGTTACTACTGTGGACAGACCAAAATTGCTCTCCTGTTTTCTGGCCCACACAGTGACAGTTAATATCTTTTGCTTCCTCTTTTTCTCTACCTTTCACCTCTTCACTCTGACTTTTTCAAATACATTAAATCCACAGGTTTGAACTCCCTTCGCTCCGTCACATCTTCAGTGATTTGCTCTTTTCCATCTGTTTAATCTCCTGTTTTTCCATCTGTATCGAATGTTTTGACACATGTTGAAACCTGCCCTGCTGTTTTCTGTTGACTTCCCTTTGATTCCTCTTTTTTCACACCCTGCATTTTTTCAAAAAGCTAGTGACGGTTTTAATGAACCCTTTATCATTTTGTGAAGGACACATGTACTTCAATAGATGGCTGGTGATTGTCTACTGCGTCATTTATCTGTGAGACTCCTGAATAGCTGGAGACAGCGGTTATTGATGAGCCCGTGAAAGAAAATATGAATGCCACAGTTGTTGGCAGGTGTTGGGCTCTTAGCTTGCGGGGCGGTGGGTGGTTCTCTACCCAAGGACATGGAAGCAGAGTGAATGCCAATGCAAATCTATTGAAATTCAATTTCAAGTGCTCTCCACGAAAGCATCTGGCACAGAGCATAGTCAGGGGTGAATGTCCTCTTGTGCTGTCAGACACGTCGAATGCTGTGAATGAATAATAAATTGGTAACGTCAAGGACTCAAGAACTTAAAGTGCCTAAACCTGACCTGTGCTATCCATATGAGTGAAACCCCTGAGATGATTATATACGTCTGGGTTTATTCAGTTTGACCTGCATTTGCATTGCTTTTAGTTGCATCACATTATCAAGATTATTGTGTTTACCCTGGCAGGGTTATGCATCTTCTGTCTGAGGATTTGGCAAGCAGTTTAGAAACCAGGAATAGCTGTTGCTAAGGCAACATCTAATATGGATCCAAATATGGAATTATGAGTTAGAAGAGAAAAACTAAGCACAATCTATTAAAAAATGTTGTTGAATCTGGCCTAATCAAGCTTTAATAACTATGACAGAGAATGCATAAACACAGCTCAGACAGAGCACTGATCTTCTGAACGTATCAAAAACAGAGACGTGATAGTGGCAGCTACATTAATTAATGACTGTAGAGAACGACTAATGAAAGATAAGGGCTAGTTCACAAAAATAACTCAGCTGCTTAATGAATAGAAATACTCTGACAGGCAGATTCACTAAAAAGGTACAGCGCCTTTTTTGTTGTGTCTCAGCTGCAATCAGTTTGTGTGTGTGTGTGTGTGTGTGTGTGCGTGTGTGTGTGTGTGTGTGTGTGTTTGTGTAGGACTTTAGAAGGCGCTATATAAATAAAGACCATTTACCATTTTAATTCTCCCCACTATCTGATGCTTCTTAGTGTCAGATTCACAAAGCAAAAAAGAATCATTCATTTTTTGTGTAAACAAGCCCATCTACATAAGCTGGGGTATGTAGTAGTTGCATTTTTTTAAGCGACATCAAACATGCTTACATTTATCTATCTGACGCTGTTCTATGATATATATCATGATATAAAATAGTATATTTATCCTAAGTCCCTCCCCTGGCCTCTGCACAAAACAAATCTTTTATGCAAGATAGTGTTGACCAATAGAGCTGTCTATCCACAGGAGTGAGCCGTCAGTCAATGAGAATGTGCCCCAGTTCCCAGCATGCACTAAGAGGTGATGCAGATGCCTCAGTCAGCTTAGCACACCAACCTAGCTTGAATGCTAACTTGACCTGCATTGATTTGAATTAATGTCAGTCTGTAAAGAGGAGGGAAGGGAGCAAACATGAATTAATCTTTTGTGTATTGGAGCTAAGTGATTAGTCTGGCGTTCGGCGTAATTCTACATCAAACCGTTATTTTAGCCTATTGTTGCGTTAGCAATGATCGCGGGTGCTGGTTTCCTGCTGGTTTTAGATGTTTCTCATTTGAGCGCTGCAGATTTTCATCTCCTTCCAGAAGAGAAGGGGAGCTGGGGCGGGAGCTATAACCTTTCTTATCCTCCTCTTCTTGATGATGTCATACTACAGGCCACATTTCTAAGGCCTGGTTCACATGGCAAGATAATTATGAACGTTTTTGAGCAGATGCAACAGTTATAAACAATGTTATATCTTATCAGATATTCCTGTATGTGGTGTGTTAGGATAGCTCTGTTCTGCTTGGATGCACATCGTGACTGCTCCAAATCCAAGAATTTTCTACATTCACTCTCACATTGTCATTTTCACATTCACTTTTCCTGACACTCTTTGCCTCTTATTTTTCCTACAGGAAACAAAACCCTGTAAAGGAGAATAAATGTTTTAGGTTTAATCCTAATGCTGATTATATGATTTACTTACATTAGCTGGGATGTTACTTTCCTTGTGATGTTTTATAACTGTGGTGTGAAACTATTCTAATAGAAAAAAGGGCAAAATTGAAACTTTTGTATGAATTACCAAAGTGAATCATTGCCCAGTCGGTCCCTGAACTTTATCACTGTTCAGGTAGCAGTTGGCATCTTTCGACCCACGTTCTGGTTAATTTGATTGACGTTACTGCAGATCTACAGAGACGTCTCTGTTAATACGAAATGCGTGAAATGACTTAAAGTGGGCAATTTTGAAATAATAATGTTTGTCCCAGGGTTGCCACCTTATCGTGGTGGAGGGGTTTGAGTGTCCCAATGATCCTAGGAGCTAAGTTGTCTGAGGCTTTATGCCTCTGGTAGGGTCACCCATGGCAAACAGGTCCTAGGTGAGGGATCTGACAAAGCGCAGCCCAAAATATCCCTTATGATGAGTTCAATAAATGGAACCAGTGTTCCCTCACCCGGACGCGGGTCACCGGGGCCCCCCTCTGGAGCCAGGCCTGGAGGTGGGGCACGCTGGCGAGCGCCTGGTGGCCGGGCTTTCACCCATGGAGCCCGGCCGGGCATAGCCCGAAGAGGAGACGTGGGTCCCCCTTCCCATGGGCCCACCACCCGTGGGAGGGGCCAAAGGGGTCGGGTGCAATGTGGAAAGGGCGGTAGCCGAAGGCGGGGACCTTGGCGGTCTGATCCTCGGCTACAGAAGCTGGCTCTTGGTACGTGGAATGTCACCTCTCTGGTGGGGAAAGAGCCGGAGTTGGTGTGTGAGGTTGAGAGGTTCCGACTAGATATAGTTGGACTCACCTCAACGCATGGCTCTGGCTCTGGAACCAGTTTCCTTGAGAGGGGTTGGACTGTCTACCACTCTGGAGTTGCTCCCACTGAGAGGCGTCGAGCAGGGGTGGGCATACTTGTTGCCCCCCATCTTGGTGCCTGTACGTTGGGGTTTACCCCGGTGAACGAGAGGGTAGCCTCCCTCCGTCTTCGGGTGGGGGGACGGGTCCTGACTGTGGTTTGTGCTTATGCACCAAACTGCAGCTCAGACTACCCACCCTTTTTGGAGTCCCTGGAGGGGGTACTGGAAAGCGCTCCTTCGAGTGACTCCCTCATTCTGCTGGGGGACTTCAATGCTCACGTGGGCAATGACAGTGAGACCTGGAGAGGTGTGGTTGGGAGGAACGGCCCCCCTGATCTGAACCTGAGTGGTGTTCTGTTATTGGACTTCTGTGCTCGTCATGGATTGTCCATAACAAACACCATGTTCAAGCATAAAGGTGTCCATATGTGCTCTTGGCACCAGGACACCTTAGGCCGCAGGTCGATGATCGATTTTGTTGTCGTTTCATCTGATCTGCGGCCACATGTCTTGGACACTCGGGTGAAGAGAGGGGCGGAGCTGTCAACTGACCACTACCTGGTGGTGAGTTGGCTTCGATGGTGGGGGAAGATGCCGGTCAGACCTGGCAGACCCAAACGTGTTGTGAGGGTCTGCTGGGAACGTCTGGCAGAGTCTCCTGTCAGAAGGAGCTTCAATTCCCACCTCCGACAGAACTTCGAACACGTCCCGGGGGTGGCGGGGGACATTGAGTCCGAATGGGCCATGTTCCGTGACTCCATTGTCGAGGCGGCTGACCGTAGCTGTGGCCGCAGGGTGGCCGGTGCCTGTCGTGGTGGCAATCCCCGAACCCGCTGGTGGACACCGGCGGGTAGGGATGCTGTCAAGCTGAAGAAAGAGTCCTATCGGGTCCTTTTGGCCCGTGGGACTCCGGAGGCAGCTGATGGGTACCGGCAGTCCAAGCGGAATGCGGCTCGGGTGGTCGCGGAGGCAAAAACCCGGGCGTGGGAGGAGTTCGGTGAGACCATGGAACAAGACTTCCGTACGGCTTCGAGGAGATTCTGGTCCACCATCCGGCGCCTCAGGAGGGGAAAGCAGTGCACTACCAACACTGTTTACAGTGGGGAGGGTGTGCTGCTGACCTCGACTCGGGACGTTGTGAATCGGTGGGCCGAGTACTTCGAAGACCTCCTCAATCCCACCGGCACGTCTTCCAGGATGGAAGCAGAAAACTCCTCGGTGGCAAGGCTCCGGGGGTGGATGAGATCCGCCCGGATTTCCTTAAGGCTCTGGATGTTGTGGGGCTGTGTTGGTTGACGCGGCTCTGCAATATCGCGTGGACATCGGGGGCAGTTCCACTGGATTGGCAGACCGGGGTGGTGGTCCCCCTATTTAAAAAGGGGGACCGCAGGGTGTGTTCCAACAGGGGGATCACACTCCTGAGCCTCCCTGGTAAGGTCTATTCAGGGGTTCTGGAGAGGAGGGTCCGTCAGATAGTCGAACCTCGGATTCAGGAGGAGCAATGTGGTTTTCGTCCTGGCCGTGGAACACTGGACCAGCTCTATACCCTTGGGGGGGTCCTGGAAGGTGCGTGGGAGTTCGCCCAACCAATCTACATGTGTTTTGTGGATTTGGAGAAGGCGTTCGACCGCGTCCCTCGGGGGGCCCTGTGGGGGGTACTCTGGGAGTATGGGGTACCAGGCCCCTTGATACGGGCTGTTAGGTCCCTGTACAACCAGTGTCAGAGCTTGGTCCGCATTGCCGGCAGTAAGTCGGGCTTGTTTCCGGTGAGAGTTGGACTCCGCCAAGGCTGCCCTTTGTCACCGATTCTGTTCATAACTTTTATGGACAGAATTTCTAGGTGCAGCCAAGGTGGTGAGGGGATCCGTTTTGGTG